>JBBPBX010075714.1:0-17282 GCA_038048925.1 Garcialebias charrua | reverse complement strand
GGACCATAGGGGAGAACCGGAAGAACCCCACCAGCAACCACACGTAGTGACCCCCCCGGGGCTAATAGCGACAAACTCATAGGCCCCCGCCGGAACCCGCTGCACCGAGGCAAATCCAGGCCTGGGCACAAAGGCCCGGGCCCCGAGGACGCACCCCCCGAGGCCAAGGCCCAACAGGACCTAGAAGTAACTTCACCGCAGTTTTTAAACTTTAGATTATGGGTAAAATATCTATTATTTTCTAGTAAACAGGTCCAAGTCAAGTCACAAGTCTCTTAACATTTTTATGAGTCATGTCCAAAGTCAAAATATCAACGACTCAAATCTGACTCGAGTCCACACAGGTCCTCTCACCTGTCAGGTCCTCTCACCTGTCAGGTCCTCTCACCTGTCAGGTCCTCTCACCTGTCAGGTCCTCTCACCTGTCAGGTCCTCTCACCTGTCAGGTCCTCTCACCTGTCAGGTCCTCTCACCTGTCAGGTCCTCTCACCTGTCAGGTCCTCTCACCTGTCAGGTCCTCTCACCTGTCAGGTCCTCTCACCTGTCAGGTCCTCTCACCTGTCAGGTCCTCTCACCTGTCAGGTCCTCTCACCTGTCAGGTCCTCTCACCTGTCAGGTCCTCTCACCTGTGGGGTTAGCCTCCCGACTCTCTGGCTCATCGGCTCGTTTTTCACCACCTCCACTTTACAGTCAGTGTTTGGGTCTGCGCTGATGTTCAGGTCTGACTCTGTGATGAAGACTGAGCGACCTCTATGGACCTGCACACCTGGGTTCACCAGAACCAGAGACCAGCTGCAGACAGCTGTTTCTAGAAGGAGAATGAGTGACAGTCTGAAGGCGGCCATGCTGCAACTGTGATTGACCTCGTTCTTCAGCATGTAGACTTTAGGTCCACCAGCATCAATCTCTAAAACATTGAAAGTCAAATTAAGAACACAGGTCACTCGTCTTTCAGATTTATTCAATTTGAAAATGAAAGAAATACAAAAATACCTAAAAAGCAGAACATTAAAAATAAATATATTATTGAAGTGAATATTGATAAAAGCATCAGAATAGTTTTTGTCCCTTTTAGCTCCAGTTCTAGTTTAGTATTGGGTTCAGTTCTGAGACAGTTTTAGTCCAGTTTTGGGTCAACAGTAGTCAAGTATTGGGTCCAAGTGAAGGTCAGTACTTAGTCCAGTTTTAGATCCATGTTGGGTTCAAATTAGGTCTAGTTTTGAGAAGTCCCTATAGATCCTATAGGATCCTGGAGACAGTCCATAACCTTGACTCATAAATCATGGCCAACTATAGACCTATATCTGATCTAACTTTCATCTAAATAATTCTATAGAAAATAGTTGCTAGTCAGTTACGTGATAATCTACAAAAAACTAATCTGTTTGAAGAGTTTCAGTCAGAGTTTAGAGCTCACCACAGCACTGACTCTGCTCTGGTGAAAGTTACTAATGATATTCTCATGACCTCAGACAATGGACAGGTGTCTCCACTGGTCCTGTTAGACCTCAGTGCTGCATTTGATACAGTTGATCAGAATATTCTATTAGCGACTTGAATATGATATTGGAGTTACAGGAACAGCTCTAAAATTGTTTAAATCATATTTATCTGATAGATTCCAATTTGTAAATGTAAATAATGAATCTTCATCATACACCAAAGTTAGTCATGGAGTTCCTCAAGGTTCAGTGCTTGGACCTCTTTACCTTGTATATGCTTCCATTAGGTAGTTATTAAACAAATTGTTATGCTGATGATACACATTTATATTTGTCCATAAAACCCAATGAATCCAATCAGCTACTTAGACTACAACATGTCTTAAAGACATAAAAACCTGGATGAACCTACATTTTCTCATTTTGAACAGACAAGACTGAGGTTTTAGTTTTTGGACCTGAGCATCTTAGGAATTAATGTTTCAGTCTTTCTCCTCCTTGGATGACATTAATCTGCCTCCAGCTCTAATGTTAAAAATCTTGGTGTTATTTTTGATCAGGACATGTCTTTTATCCCCCACATTAAAAATGTTACTAGAACCTCCTCCTTCCACCTGCGTAATATCACTAAAATTAGAAACATCTAAAAATGATGCAGAAAAACTGGTTCATGTTTCTGTTCAATTATTATTTTTATGTATGAATGTTTCTGTTCAATTATTATTTTTATATATGAATGTTTCTGTTCAATTATTATTTTTATATATGAATGTTTCTGTTCAATTATTATTTTTATATATGAATGTTTCTGTTCAATTATTATTTTTATATATGAATGTTTCTGTTCAGTCATGAGACGACTTCTGTTGTGACTTGGAGCTTTATAAATAAACTGAATGGAATTGATATTCTGATGCATGCTCAATAATCCAGCTGGAAAAATGAACCTAACACCACAGTGTTTAAAGTTCCCAGAGTCAGTGAACCTAACACCACAGTGTTTAAAGTTCCCAGAGTCAGTGAACCTAACACCTCAGTGTTTAAAGTTCCCAGAGTCAGTGAACCTAACACCTCAGTGTTTAAAGTTCCCAGAGTCAGTGAACCTAACACCACAGTTTTTAAAGTTCCCAGAGTCAGTGAACCTAACACCTCAGTGTTTAAAGTTCCCAGAGTCAGTGAACCTAACACCTCAGTGTTTAAAGTTCCCAGAGTGTTAATTCTACGTGAGTGAGGATAGCCGCAGGACCTTGCGACAAGTCCTCACTCCAGCCTTCTCCAGTAACGGGTTTTTTAACTTTTATCCTAGCACACGAGTATTACCCGATGTGTCTCAAGATTAGTTAGAATTAAGGCTGAGTCGAGGTAATTCAACCAGACTGTTACTGTCTCCATCTAAACGTCACACCCATTATTTTCACTCCGATAGATAGTCCGACTTAGCAGAATGGAGTCAGATCGTACCTCACGGAGAAACGTATATTAAACGACAGCTTACCTCTGTAGATGGTTATTGTTATCCGTCTGGTAAATTTTAGAACCTAGGAAAATAAGGTTCCAGGATGTTGTTTATATCTTTTTAGCCAAAACAACCATTTAAAACCTCCAGTAATCTTGTTGTTATCTTTGAACCAAGTTTTCCATCATTTAATATCAAGGTGAGTCAAAGGAAAATCCAAATTTGTACGTTTTATATGTTTCTTTATTATTTAATTGCAAGGGAACAGCATAAGCACTACTTACTACAGAAAAGATTTAATTAGGTTACATGATTTGCATTTAAGAGATAAAAATGATTCACAGCTCACAAAAAGATGTCTTCCACACGCTGGGTTTTAATGTATTTTTACCTTTAATTGAATTGAGTTCTACTCCAATCAATAATAATTTGTATACTCTTCAAAAATGTCGGTTTATTCTACAATAATCTGATTCCGATCAAATATGTTTAATCCATCCAGGTAATCTTGGTGTGTTCCAACTTGTGTTTTTATTTCCACCAGAAACCTCTGTTCTAATCCTATCAGGAAATCTTGTCACCTCCAGGTGATGCTGTTGTACTCCAATCAGAAGTCTGCACTTCCAGCAGACTGAACAAATCTTTGTTTAATCCCACATAGGAAAAGCTTGTGTTTTTAATCCTTCAGGAAAAACTTGTTTTGTAATCATCCACTTTAGAAATCTTCATTTAATCCTGTTATTATCCAGTCAGGAAAGTCTGCACTTCCAGTAGACTGAATAAGTCTTCGTTGTAATTCCACAGAAAAACTCCAGGTAATTCTGTCGTGTTAAAAATCCCAGTTGTGATCCATCAAAACTGTTCAAGGCCAAAAAATCTGGTGATCCTCCTAGGCAAAATCAATTATTCCTCCAAAGTGTTATCCATTCAAAGATATTGTAATCCATTCAGTTGTTCTGCGATGCTGATAAGCAAGGCCTTCAAAGCAGGCCTGAGGTTAAAATTAGAACATCGTGTTCTCCTGGCTTTTCATCCAAGGTCAGTCAGCTTCTAGCTGGCAGGTCTCACTCCGTGATCAGACCGGTTGACCCAAAACAATAACTGATTTTCCAATCTCCAGGATCCATTCGGCAAAATCAGCTTTAATCCATCAAAGATTGTTTTCCAAACATTCAGCTCGCTGCAGCCGCAACGAGCACTCCTTTTGTCCAGGAGAAAAACTCTTTTTGAGTTAATCCAATTTTCCCAAAGTATCCAGCAAATTCAAAGAATCCTTCATGACTTAAGCAACTTCAAAAGATGTTGTTTTGTTCCACAAAAATATTTTTAAATCAGGAAAAATAGTATTCCACAAAAAGGCAGCCTTTAATCCATCAATCCTTGTTGTGCAGCACTGACGATCAAAGCTCTTCAAAGCAGGATGTGACCAGAGAGAACATCCTGTTCTCTCAGACTTTAAACAATCAGCACTCAGTGACCAGGTCTCCAAGCCGATGTCCCTCTTTACACCAAGGGTTCAGAAAAATAGTATTTTCCTTGAAATGATGTTTAATCCATCATTTTATTCTGTGGTACTGACGAGAGACCTTCCTTAGCCGGCCGGAGCCTAAAATTGGAACATAGTGTACTTACAGAAACAACTCGCCTGCTGCACTCCTGACTCTCTGCTTTAATTCATCAAAGCTTGTTTTCCAAACATTCAGCTTGCTGCAGTCTGATCTCTCGACGCACAAAACTTCTCTTTAAACTTTTCCAGATTCAAAATCAATCAGCTCTCCGAATGCAGGCATCGATCCAAGTCTTCTTTCCACAATATAATTCTTCAAGGTTTTCCAAACATCTGCTCCGTGGTACCGACAACCAGGGCGTCAGAAGCGGTGTTCCCTTAGCTTAAACAAGCTGATAAGCCAGGACCCGTCAGAGCAGATCCCAATGCCGCAAAAACACTTCTTTCGTCCTGGAGTAAACTCTTTTTGAATCAATCCAATCTTCTTAAAGTATCTAGCAAATTCAACTAATTCCTCATGACTTCAGCATCTTCAACCAGTTGTATTCCATAATTAATGTTGAATCTTATCCAGAAATGTTGTTTTGTTCCACAAAAATATTTCCAGATCAGGAAAAACAGTATTCCACAAACAAAGCAGCTTTTAATCCATCATTGCTCATTCAGGCTGACGGGAATTCCCCAACAGCAGAGCGGAGATAAAAAGTATACAGTGTTCCACTAACAAAAACATTGCTCATTCAGGCTGACGGGAATTCCCCAACAGCAGAGCGGAGATAAAAAGTATACAGTGTTCCACTAACAAAAACAGCCTGTCAGCGTGCCGTCAGTGCTCGGTTCTGTCAAAATTACTTTAATCTTTCATCAACAGAGGAATCTCTGTAACTGATTTTTCCATCTTCATGCTTCAGTGGCTTTTTGCTGTCATAATAATTTAATCTTAATATAAATTTAGTTGTGGATAAACTGGGAAGATTATCCTACCTTTTTCTTGTCAGAAAGTGCCACAAGGGATTTCCAAAAGAATAGGAAAATTATTCCATCTCTGAAGCCAGTCCAAATTGTGAAGAAGTTTGGAAATATCCGGGCTGAGAGGCAAAAAAGCATTCCTTGTTGATCAAAAAGAAAAACCCTTTTTCGGATAATCCAATCTTCTTCTTTTCAGCTCCAGAGAGTTCAGTTATAATCCACAAGAATTCTTCAGGGGTCCAAAAAACTCAGCAATTTTTCTTCTCTTCCACAGCTTTTTTATAGCCCAGAAAGGGGGCTTCAGTTCCCCTCCTCAGAAAGTTACATCACTTTGATAGTGCTTCATTGGTCAAATGATGAGGTGACTTTTTACACCTCCTCTCAGCCCTCACTGAACAATGACATAACGTCTCTCCAGCTGTCACCCTCCCTTCACAAGAGAGTCTGGTCAGACAGGTTTTAAACTTTCACCCAGATCCTCAACTTTTACCTACATTTACCCAAACTGTGGAAAAAACACTCTTTTAAGGTGCTATGTAATATTTAAAACCATATTTTCCAACCCTCAGCAGTGAAGCATCCCTTAGTTTGCTGTGAATCATAAAAGAAAACATAAAATAACATACATTTTACCCACATACACAATCATATATTCAGTTAATTACTTGACACACACTTCACATAACCATTGCATGTCTGATTTTCTTTGTTGTAAATGCTTGCCCTTTCTAACAGGCTTTGAATCAACCTTGCAGCCTTCCTTCTGCTCTGCCAAAAAGTGTGCATGTTTTTATCTATCTGACCTATATTTCTTCTGCTCCCAAGCAGACCTGCTCAAGAGCGTATGTGTTATTATTTATTATAACTCCTTGTGTGTTTTCTCTGTGTGCAAGCTCATATCCTGATAAGAAGCCTCAGCTGTCTGCAATAACGCTTTGCTTCTGAATGTTTTAGTATGGATCCTTTAATATTCTTATTCTTATTATTTTGTTAAAATAAATTTTGTTACATTTAAACAGTCCTTGAAGCAAAAAACAAAAACTACCTTCCCAAATGACTCTTTTCTGTAGCTGTGTGAAAGTGCACAGCCCTCACTCTGAACAGACCCGAGTGTGTGTGTGTGCGCTCGTGCACGTGTGCGTGCGTGTGTGTGCGCGTGCATGTGTGTGCATGCGTGCACGTGTGTGCGTGGGTGTACGTGTGTATGCGCGTACGTGCCTGCTCCATGCTCTGCCTCTGTCAAAACACCAAAACTAACTAGTTTAAAGGTCTTTCTCTGTAACCAAACTCTCATTGCATCTCTGCAAGTCAAACTTTCTGCAGAACATGTAGAGTTTTACATGTTCTGTTCTGTTATTGGTGTGAGATGATAGATTCACTACTTTTTAAATACTTTAAGAACTATTTTCTTTCTTCTTGATGAGAAGCCTAAGCCCTCTGCAACAAATGTTATCTCCTTTGACCTATATTTTCTCAGGGAGAGACCTGCTGCTCCACAGAGGCCTTGGTTTTTCTGCCTAGTGTGTGCATGTTAAAGGCCTGACAAAGGCCTGACTCAATTTTATTTCTTATAGCACAGGGTTAACCAAATTGCCATGCAATAACACAAAGATGGTTTACCAAAATACAAACAAAGCATATAAAAAGTAACAAACATACATCATGTTTTTCTGCTTATGAGTTTAAAATGCCATATAAATTAAACTAATCTAGGGTTACTGACGGTGTGTTATTACACCCTGCTCTGAGCCCTGTGCCAAAGGCAACTTACCATGTGTGTGTATATGTGTTGTAAAGATCTTTGTAGCAGTATAAGTCTGTTTTCAATATAAAAGTCCTGCACACTTCGACACCCACTCCTTGAAAACAGGCGGTGCTGCTCTAATCAAGTCCTTTAACACTCATCATGATTTTCTCGTCATCTGTGTCCATGCCATCTGGGACCCCGAGATGTCGTCGTCAGGTCACGCAGGATCCTTGGAGCCTCTGGACCCTGGATTGCTGTTCGCTTCTTCTCAACCTCCATCATGGTGTAGTCATCCTGGTTGGTTCCACGTGTGCCGCCCGGCTGAGGTGAGGTCGTCCTCCTCAGGTCATCTCCTCAGGTCATCTCCTCAGGTCATCTCCTCAGGTCATCTCCGGAGATCCTGTAGTGGTCAATGATTCTTCGTTCTCCCTTGTTGATCGAGCATCAGGATCAGCATTCTCCCTGGCCTCAGACATCCCTCAGGCGAGTAGGGAGCATTTTCATCCATCACCTGCTGATGCGGTGGTGTTGGCCTTGGGTCTTCATGAGTCAAGTCAGACTCTGAGTCAATGGGATCAGCTACTGCTGAACTGACTGGGATAGCGTCGTCAGGTTCTTCCGGCTTTAGCTGGGCCGGTTGTATCAGGACATTGTAAATAAGTAAATAAGTGAAATAAGTAAAGAAGTAAAGAAGTAAACTAAATTCTATATACTAGCAAGAGCGGGGGGGGTTTCAAGCGGTATTGGCTAAAATTATCAATTTCTTTCTGCTTTCGGAATCAAACCTCCTGGGTCGTACTTTGGGACTTTGCTCAGTAGCGTTGATTCTGGCACCGTCTTGTGTTTTACGGTGTGGACAGTCCTGACTTTTGGTTAGGTTTTGATGTTCTCCAGTCTGGTTTCTTCTGATGAAAGGAGGGACTTTGTCACAGTCCAGATGAATATTGCCCCAAAATTCCCAACGAGGGAGTATGGCTTGGCAGCTGTCATCCTTCAGTGGGGCAGGATGAATCACTTCAGCCTCCCAGTAACCCTGGTGGCATAATCCCATTAGTGGTCTACAGCCCCAATCACAGTGCCATTCAGGGGTTTCTTTGTCCAGATGAATCCAGTTACATCTCGTTGTCCTTTTTATGTTGTGATACAGGAGCATTATCCAGGTCACAATTCCTTCAGGCAAAATCAGTAGATTGATTACCTTGAAGTGGGGTTTGTCTGGCCCCGTTAGGTTCTCAGCCTCTACTGCTGACACCCATTCAGGGGTGTTTCTCAGCTGGTCCATCCAAGCTGGATAGCCTGCTAGTCTTACTCTTTCCCAGGTCTTGGTAAGATTTTCAACAGTTTCATTTCTGTCCCATGGTACGAAGATGTCTCTTTGCGTGGTGTCCCAGCAGGTCATGTTTGCATATTTGGATCTCCCATGGGAGACTTTTACATGCGTTAGGCTCCATGGTCTGATTCCGGCTTGATACAAAATAACCAACAACATAACTAAGCCTATTAACACTACGAATCCCCGCAGCAGGGTTCGTAGACAAGTTGCTTTATCCATTCTCATAATCCTTAAACAGTCCTTAGGTCGGTTAGGGGTCGCCATATCTTCATAGATTTGTGGTACATCTTCATAGATGTGTGGATCTTCTTCATTGATGTGTGGATCTGCATCGCTGTTTGAATCATCTCGACTTAGTCTACTTTCCAGACTTGTCATGTTGAGAGAGTTTCTTTTCAAAGACTTTGCTTCTTTTAGCTCTGGGCTTCCTCCTCGAGCGCCTGTGAGTTGTGGTCACTCGATCTTTGAGGAGCTCCAGATATAGTGGAGAGGGGTGTGGCCATCCAGGTTGCAATCTTTACCATACCCACTTCCACCGAATCACCAGCCATTCGGTAGGTTCAGGCTGGGGTCCTTCCAGGTGCCATTTCTGTTGGGGTTTAGGTCCCCATCTCAATTTGATACTTATTCCTTTTATCGTCATGTAGACCACATTAAATATCCATGGTGAGGTTGGAGGACAAGGCTTAAGGTGATATTCTTCTTGAGGTTCATCCAAATGAGACTTTCTGGTATTTTTGGCGATCGGTCTTGAGTCTATTATGTCTTTCTCTGTCACTGCTCTTCTATGGGGTTCTGCATGCTGCTGCATGGTGTGAGCTGGTCAACCATCTGCCGGCGTTCCAGGTTGCCAATGTGGTCGCATTTGACTCTCACTGGGACTTGGTCCTCTTTTCCTTTCACACGTCCTTTGTACAGTTCCACGCAGAGAGGCGATGGGTGTGGCAATTCTGGTCTCAACCCTCTCCACACCCACTTCCATTGGTAGACCCCCCAACATGTAGGTTCAAGCTGGGGGCCTTGCAGCCCACAAAAAGGTTCGTCAGATGGGTCCTCACCTCTTCGACGCTGTTCCTCTGCCTCCCACAGTCTCTGTCTGAACATTTCCCTGGATTTTCTTCCATATTGCACATAGTGTTCACCCCATTCTTCCAACGCTGTTACCGTACTGACAAGAGGGTGTCCTCTGTACGATACAGTCGTCCTGTAAGCCATCCGTACTGGGTATTCTTCCCAATCGTTGATGGACGTGCAGACTCGATCACACAGCATTCTTAGGGGCAGCTCAGTGTTTTCAACCACTATTTTGTTTGGGTTAGTTTCTCGGTTGTAGATGCTTATTTTCATGGCTCGGCTTGTTGTCCAAACCTCCAACTCCCCTATGGAGATCTCGCAGAATTGTGTTTGATGTGGCTCTCTGTAATTATGGCCCCATCTGATTTTGAATTGCATTCCGAGTACTATTAAATAGACAACATTGAAGATCCATGGTGTCCCCATTGGGCTGGGGTTGTATGGCCTTCTCCATGAGTCTTTTGTTACTGCGTAGTCAGTGACACCCCTAAGAGACCCTTTAGTTAGGTCTTTGTTCCTGTAGA
Organism: Garcialebias charrua; assembly: GCA_038048925.1. Lineage (NCBI taxonomy): Eukaryota > Metazoa > Chordata > Actinopteri > Cyprinodontiformes > Rivulidae > Garcialebias > Garcialebias charrua. Next base: position 7,230 of record JBBPBX010075714.1, on the reverse strand, counting down.
ACATTATACATGAGCAGTAGTAATTTTTGGTTCTGTTAAACTTTAGGGTGTAATCTTTTCTGGGACGGTCTAACTTTACTAGTTCTTTCCGTACAATTAGAGCTGGTTGATACGGTCCTGTCCTGGATCGTTGAATCAGCAAATTCCACACATAAGTGGGTGCCTCATCCTCTGAGTCTGAGTCATTGTAAAGCGGGTCTCTGTCCCAGGACCAGCATGATTCAATGATTTTTGCAGATTTTATATTATCTCTCCCTTTCCAAATATAATTTGGACACCTTATGATTTGATTTAATGAGTCTTTATCTTTCTTTCTGCGATGATGAGATCCTTTGATGATTCTAGCGCCCCGTCGTCCAGTTTTTAGTTGTCCATTTCCTTGTTCGTGTGCTTCCATTCCCTCAGAAATGTCTTGCTGGCCCAAGCGTTCAGCACACTTTGCTTTTTCTCTGTTTTACTTTGGTTGGGACTTTTTTGTGTCTTCTTTATTGTCTTTGATCAGCTGTCTCGTAGCTCCCACTGAATACACTCCTTTGTATGGTGCCACGACCATCCTTACCGAGACTTTAATCCACTGGGTGGAGTCAGGTCTTATGGGCGTGTCTACACTTTGTGCAGCTGTTCTGGGAATCTACAGCATCCTCGTTTGACAATTTACATAGTACTTCACCATAGTCCCCTCCCATTCACAGGTACAATCTTTTGGGCCTCTTTCACTCAATTCCCATTGTGTGAAGATCATTACTCTTGGCAAAACTGTGGTCCTAGTTTTCCCACAAATAAAGGTATCCACCTTTACTGGCTCCAGTTGTACTCCCGTACATCTCTCCCGATCATTACTCTTGGCAAAAACTGTGGTCCTAGTTTTCCCACAAATAAAGGTATCCACCTTTACTGGCTTCAGTTGTACTCCCGTACATCTTTTCTTTTCACCTCAGTTCTGAGGGGTTTATTTTTTAATCTTTATATTTTCTCTTCGCCTCAGGTTCTTCGCCTCAGAGGGGATAATTTCTTCATCTTTGTTCTTCACCTCAGATTTGAGGGGCTAATTTTTTCGTCTTTTATCTTCACCTCAAGTTTTGAGGGGCCTAACTTCTCCTGGTCCTTCCCACCAAATGGGTAGGCCAGTAGGTTCCATGTTGACTTCACAGCTGTTTTACAGCTTGTTCCACTTCATCATTTCGCATTCTGCTGACAGGTATCTTCTCTTGGCGTACTCCAAGGTCTTCAGAGCCCTACCTGCCCAAAAGCTCTGAGGTTGTTCTTCTTAAGATAACTCCCCCGCATATAGTGGCCATTCTACGATAGGGGAGCATGGTACTTGGTTCATTGGCCATAATCCGGTTTCTGGTTTGAATTAGCTAGGAATTGGCTACAGTTGCTCTATTTATTGGATTCCCTGCTTTTGTTAACACAACCGTGTTATTGTCTAATATTCTCTTCACTTTGTCTGTGGCGTTGTATTTTGAACCCACAGACTTGTTCCAGCATGCTGACGACACTGTTGTCATTAGCTTTTCTTGCTGGTTTAACTACCACATACCCTGACCTCGAGTCCACTAGCACTAGAAGATATTTCTCTCCCTTCTTGCTAGTGACTCCCATGTTTCCAGCAACATCCATGCACACTGAGCCCCAAGGTATGATACTTTTGATAGTCTGTCCATCCACTCGGTGCCTGCAACGTCCTGCGTCATATTGACCATATACCACACAGACCTGCAGTACCTTGCGAATTTGCTTCATGGGAATCCAGAGCTCCTGACTCTCCAACTCCTTACGTGTAGGTTGTACGCCCGTATGACCTAGCCCATCATGCACGCCACGCACAACCTCTAACACGTACTCCTGTGGGACCCTCGGCCCGCCGGGGTTTGTTCCCACTCTCGATCCCGACAAAAACGATCTTTCTCTGTTGCACATAAGATCCACTTCTTCATTCCTCTGCTAATAGTTTCCTTCTTTAGCGTGGAATTTTCGAATCTAGCCACAGAGTCTAACTTAATAATCTGCTTCAATTTCTCTTTCCCAGCCGGGGAGAAGTTGCTTTCTTTCACTCTTTGTTTTGCTACTTCGGGGATATTTACAGGTTTTTGTACCGTCCTGTTTGCCAATTGAGCTGTAAGATGTCTTATTGCTTTCAGGTTTTTGCGGGTCATAGACACCTCTGCCCCAGAGACCATTAGGTAATGTTTTCCATCCACTCCGGCATAGATTTCAACACGTCCTAATAATGTTTATCAAGGGTGACCCGCAACCTGTCAACCATTATTCAGCTGGTCCCCTATCCCTTCCCAGTCGGAATTCACGAAGGGCCTTTCTTTCATCAGGGGTCATTTTAGCATATTCTTTTGAGGGCACATAGTCGCCCCATCTTCGAGGCGCTGTGCCAGCTGCCTCGGCTTGAAATCTCCTTTGTTGTCGGTTTTGTTGTTGGGGAGCCCCAGGGGCTGCTTTTGGCCGTGTTGGGTTTTGTTTCATCCCGTTTTTCCTCTTTTCATCCCAACACTGTTTGTCTAGGTCACAAGACTTTATTGCTTGATCGATCTTGAGGACCAAGGTCTCACCAGGCATCCCAATGAAGGTCACTTTTCTCTTACTTCCCTTTACTACCACTCTCAGAGCCCCAACATCCTTTTCTCGAGGAATTGTTCGTCCGAGTTGATTCCAGACTGATGTGGGGTGTTGTCCTTGATCCATGCCTTCTTTTGCCTGTTGGATTTGAGAATCCTCCGTTGTGGTGGTAGATAACAGCTCAGGTTTCGTTTCAGTTGGATCGTTCATTTTGGACTGGTCCACCAGTCCTACTGTTGCCACTCCAGTGGCCATTCTTCGTTTTTGTCGTCTCGAGTCGGTATGTTTTCAAAGCCTCCAGACTTTATGTCCCGGTACCTGGGATGAAAACAGACCTGCTGCTAACTTACTCCAAACTATGGTCAGTAGTCCTTAGTAAGCCCTCTTTATTCTACCACCCGTGGTGTTCAGCTAGTAGCTAGTCCAGCCGCGCTAACTCCCCCACCCGGGAGAGTCGTGTGTCGGCGTGTGCTTTTGTCTCGAGTTCTTGAGTTCTTTTTCCTTCAAAAACACGTTGCACGCCACAACTCCTCCACCCAAGGAGAGTTGTGGTTTGGTGCTTCGTCAGTCCACTGACGCACGCCTTATTATCTTGAGTACTTTATGCTTTAAGCACGTTGGGCGCCATGTTAATTCTACGTGAGTGAGGTTAGCCGCAGGACCTTGCGACAAGTCCTCACTCCAGCCTTCTCCAGTAACGGGTTTTTTAACTTTTATCCTAGCACACGAGTATTACCCGATGTGTCTCAAGATTAGTTAGAATTAAGGCTGAGTCGAGGTAATTCAACCAGACTGTTACTGTCTCCATCTAAACGTCACACCCATTATTTTCACTCCGATAGATAGTCCGACTTAGCAGAATGGAGTCAGATCGTACCTCACGGAGAAACGTATATTAAACGACAGCTTACCTCTGTAGATGGTTATTGTTATCCGTCTGGTAAATTTTAGAACCTAGGAAAATAAGGTTCCAGGATGTTGTTTATATCTTTTTAGCCAAAACAACCATTTAAAACCTCCAGTAATCTTGTTGTTATCTTTGAACCAAGTTTTCCATCATTTAATATCAAGGTGAGTCAAAGGAAAATCCAAATTTGTACGTTTTATATGTTTCTTTATTATTTAATTGCAAGGGAACAGCATAAGCACTACTTACTACAGAAAAGATTTAATTAGGTTACATGATTTGCATTTAAGAGATAAAAATGATTCACAGCTCACCAAAAGATGTCTTCCACATGCTGGGCCTTAATGTGTTTTTAGCTTTAATTGAATTGAGTTCTACTCCAATCAATAATAATTTGTATACTCTTCAAAAATGTCGGTTTATTCTACAATAATCTGATTCCGATCAAATATGTTTAATCCATCCAGGTAATCTTGGTGTGTTCCAACTTGTGTTTTTATTTCCACCAGAAACCTCTGTTCTAATCCTATCAGGAAATCTTGTCACCTCCAGGTGATGCTGTTGTACTCCAATCAGAAGTCTGCACTTCCAGCAGACTGAACAAATCTTTGTTTAATCCCACAAATAAAAAGCTTGTGTTTTTAATCCTTCAGGAAAAACTTGTTTTGTAATCATCCACTTTAGAAATCTTCATTTAATCCTGTTATTATCCAGTCAGGAAAGTCTGCACTTCCAGTAGACTGAATAAGTCTTCGTTGTAATTCCACAGAAAAACTCCAGGTAATTCTGTCGTGTTAAAAATCCCAGTTGTGATCCATCAAAACTGTTCAAGGCCAAAAAATCTGGTGATCCTCCTAGGCAAAATCAATTATTCCTCCAAAGTGTTATCCATTCAAAGATATTGTAATCCATTCAGTTGTTCTGCGATGCTGATAAGCAAGGCCTTCAAAGCAGGCCTGAGGTTAAAATTAGAACTTCGTGTTCTCCTGGCTTTTCATCCAAGGTCAGTCAGCTTCTAGCTGGCAGGTCTCACTCCGTGATCAGACCGAGTGACCCGAATACAATAACTGACTTTCCAATCCTGCAAAATCAGCTTTAATCCATCAAAGACTTTCCAATCCTGCAAAATCAGCTTGCTGCAGTCTGATCTCTCGACGCACAAAACTTCTCTTTAAACTTTTCCAGATTCAAAATCAATCAGCTCTCCGAATGCAGGCATCGATCCAAGTCTTCTTTCCACAATATAATTCTTCAAGGTTTTCCAAACATCTGCTCCGTGGTACCGACAACCAGGGCGTCAGAAGCGGTGTTCCCTTAGCTTAAACAAGCTGATAAGCCAGGACCCGTCAGAGCAGATCCCAATGCCGCAAAAACACTTCTTTCGTCCTGGAGTAAACTCTTTTTGAATCAATCCAATCTTCTTAAAGTATCTAGCAAATTCAACTAATTCCTCATGACTTCAGCATCTTCAACCAGTTGTATTCCATAATTAATGTTGAATCTTATCCAGAAATGTTGTTTTGTTCCACAAAAATATTTCCAGATCAGGAAAAACAGTATTCCACAAACAAAGCAGCTTTTAATCCATCATTGCTCATTCAGGCTGACGGGAATTCCCCAACAGCAGAGCGGAGATAAAAAGTACACAGTGTTCCACTAACAAAAACAGCCTGTCAGCGTGCCGTCAGTGCTCGGTTCTGTCAAAATTACTTTAATCTTTCATCAACAGAGGAATCTCTGTAACTGATTTTTCCATCTTCATGCTTCAGTGGCTTTTTGCTGTCATAATAATTTAATCTTAATATAAATTTAGTTGTGGATAAACTGGGAAGATTATCCTACCTTTTTCTTGTCAGAAAGTGCCACAAGGGATTTCCAAAAGAATAGGAAAATTATTCCATCTCTGAAGCCAGTCCAAATTGTGAAGAAGTTTGGAAATATCCGGGCTGAGAGGCAAAAAAGCATTCCTTGTTGATCAAAAAGAAAAACCCTTTTTCGGATAATCCAATCTTCTTCTTTTCAGCTCCAGAGAGTTCAGTTATAATCCACAAGAATTCTTCAGGGGTCCAAAAAACTCAGCAATTTTTCTTCTCTTCCACAGCTTTTTTATAGCCCAGAAAGGGGGCTTCAGTTCCCCTCCTCAGAAAGTTACATCACTTTGATAGTGCTTCATTGGTCAAATGATGAGGTGACTTTTTACACCTCCTCTCAGCCCTCACTGAACAATGACATAACGTCTCTCCAGCTGTCACCCTCCCTTCACAAGAGAGTCTGGTCAGACAGGTTTTAAACTTTCACCCAGATCCTCAACTTTTACCTACATTTACCCAAACTGTGGAAAAAACACTCTTTTAAGGTGCTATGTAATATTTAAAACCATATTTTCCAACCCTCAGCAGTGAAGCATCCTTTAGTTTGCTGTGAATCATAAAAGAAAACATAAAATAACATACATTTTACCCACATACACAATCATATATTCAGTTAATTACTTGACACACACTTCACATAACCATTGCATGTCTGATTTTCTTTGTTGTAAATGCTTGCCCTTTCTAACAGGCTTTGAATCAACCTTGCAGCCTTCCTTCTGCTCTGCCAAAAAGTGTGCATGTTTTTATCTATCTGACCTATATTTCTTCTGCTCCCAAGCAGACCTGCTCAAGAGCGTATGTGTTATTATTTATTATAACTCCTTGTGTGTTTTCTCTGTGTGCAAGCTCATATCCTGATAAGAAGCCTCAGCTGTCTGCAATAACGCTTTGCTTCTGAATGTTTTAGTATGGATCCTTTAATATTCTTATTCTTATTATTTTGTTAAAATAAATTTTGTTACATTTAAACAGTCCTTGAAGCAAAAAACAAAAACTACCTTCCCAAATGACTCTTTTCTGTAGCTGTGTGAAAGTGCACAGCCCTCACTCTGAACAGACCCGAGTGTGTGTGTGTGCGCACGTGCACGTGTGCGTGCGTGTGTGTGCGCGTACGTGCCTGCTCCATGCTCTGCCTCTGTCAGAACACCAAAACTAACTAGTTTAAAGGTCTTTCTCTGTAACCAAACTCTCATTGCATCTCTGCAAGTCAAACTTTCTGCAGAACATGTAGAGTTTTACATGTTCTGTTCTGTTATTGGTGTGAGATGATAGATTCACTACTTTTTAAATATTTTAATAACTATTTTCTTTCTTCTTGATGAGAAGCCTAAGCCCTCTGCAACAAATGTTATCTCCTTTGACCTATATTTTCTCAGGGAGAGACCTGCTGCTCCACAGAGGCCTTGGTTTTTCTGCCTAGTGTGTGCATGTTAAAGGCCTGACAAAGGCCTGACTCAATTTTATTTCTTATAGCACAGGGTTAACCAAATTGCCATGCAATAACACAAAGATGGTTTACCAAAATACAAACAAAGCATATAAAAAGTAACAAACATACATCATGTTTTTCTGCTTATGAGTTTAAAATGCCATATAAATTAAACTAATCTAGGGTTACTGACGGTGTGTTATTACACCCTGCTCTGAGCCCTGTGCCAAAGGCAACTTACCATGTGTGTGTATATGTGTTGTAAAGATCTTTGTAGCAGTATAAGTCTGTTTTCAATATAAAAGTCCTGCACACTTCGACAATATATATATATATATATATGTATATGTATATATATATATGTATATATATATATGTATATGTATATATATATATATATATATATATATGTATATGTATATATATGTATATATATATGTATATAT
>JBBPBX010075713.1:0-17282 GCA_038048925.1 Garcialebias charrua | reverse complement strand
CACATGAGACATCATATCACATTATGTTCTTCAGCGCGGCCTCTCCCATCCGTATCGGGATGAAGGTCAAAGGTGTGAAAACAAGGAAAGAACCATGAGGGTCACAGCGTTGGTATTAAAAAAAGATGTATCACATTTTGTCTTTCAAGACACCATATGAGACAGAAAAAACTATACCAGAAGCACATTTAAGACAATCACATGTTGCATTTTGAGACTGAGGCAGTGAGACTTCTGTCCATGAGACATTCCAGATAGCAAACAGTTCTGAGGTGAAACCAGCCGGCCTCCGATAACGCTCATAGAAAAGTTCTCCGGGGGGGGGGGGTGTAGCGATAGGTGCAGCTGTTTGCCTCAGAAAACACGTCTCAGGAGAAATTTGACATCCAGCCTTTTTCCAAGGCTGTTTAGGGTAAAGTCAGATAAGGATTACAAATATTTTTCACTTCAGGCAGACAGTATAATTCCTTCAGCCTTGAGTCCTGCTGGGCAACTCTGATATGGTCCAATTCGGGACTTTTTCCTCTGATTCAAGCTGTGGCCCTTAGATGTTGACCACCAGCGTCCAGAGTCCCAATCCGAGCGGATGATCTGCGATCCTCAGAGATCGTGTTCACCTTCCGGATTAGCTCATAAACAGCTGATTTCCAAGGTCACGGCACAGATCAGATCGGGTGCTCCAGCATTAGGTCCTGCTGAAACTCTCCCTCATTTGCCGATAGGCCAGTGCTCCACAAAACGCCAAAAAAAAGCAAAGCGCTGCCATCTTAATCCAATTTAATCCAGATTCTTCACATTCCCTCAGAGCACACAGAGAGCGAGACGTCACCATTCCATCGAATCCATGGCATATCCTCTTGTTTTGTCTGTGGGGATGGGCCGGCTCCCCGTGCCTTGCCTTTTGTTGAAATCTTCAGTAGAGTTGATTTCCCATACCACCCAATTCATCTTAATCTTCGTTCGAGGTGCTTCATGAGAAGCTGCAGACAAGACAAAAAGCAGCAGCAGCGGGGGGGGGGGAGGAGGAAAGGAGAAAGGCGACTGCCTCCTTCAGAAGCCAGAACAGAAAGTGGAGAAAATTAAGAAGCTGAAGAAGATGTGTAGATGGGGTCTCAGACACATTGCTACCCAGCTTAAGCTACATCTGAGTATCATCAGCATAGCAATGGAATGAGACCCCATAGCTGCCAATAGCACTCAAGTGGCACCATGTACAAGTTAAAAAGGAGGAGTTCCAGGACTGATCCTTGGGGCACACCACAAGAAACGGGACGGCTCAATGACTTGGCATGCCCAATGGAGACAAACTTTGTTCTGTCTGTCAGGTATGATTGGAACCACTCCAGGGAAGTGCCAGTGAGCCCTGCAAAATGCTGTAAATGGTGGAGCAGGATATAATCAACCATGTCAAAGGTTGCTGAAAAATCAAGAAGAATAAGGAGAGAAGAGGAACCACCATTATAGCCCCATTTACTTATTACATTATACAACGGCATGCCTTACTGCTACTACTAAATGGTAAATGGTAAATGGAGCTTACTTTATAGCGCCTTCCAACCCCCTATGAGGGGCCCCAAAGCGCTTTATAGCACCAGCCATCCACCCATTCATACACACATTCATACACCGGTAGCTGTAGTCTGCCTTGCAAGGCACCAGCCAGTCCTACCGGGAGTAACTCGGGTTAAGTGTCTTGCCCAGGAACACAACGACACATGGTGTGGGAACTCGGGATTCGAACCTCCAACCTTCCGATCGGGGGACGACTGCCATTACCACTACGCTACGGCTGCCCCTACTCTGCTGCCATCTAGTGGCTGAAAGTGGTACTGTTCAATTATTTTTTTCTGTTAGATTGAATGAAAATAGCCATATCTCAACCCAAAATTAGTTTATAAATATGGGAAAAATCCATAAATATGTTGCTTTGGCCTATAAGTTGCAGGGCATGTAAATTATGCACACACAAAAAAACGTGACTTATAGGCCAAAAAATACTGTATGTGTTTGTGCATAAAAATACGAACTATACCTCCACTTTCTTTCATAAAATGGAAATTAGTTTTTCTCAACTAAAGCAAAGCATCTGCATCTCTGCAATATTTTTCTTAGTGTATTTTTCTCATTATTCGTTGTAGCTATCTTTAAACATTTAGCCTTTTAAGTCAGATTGGACTAAAGTTGTTTAATTCTACTGTTTCTTTTCTTCACACTATGACATCAACACTGATTTTATTTGTTTCAGTCCCATCTGTCTGAGGATTTGTGACACTGATGAAAAAGTGTGAGCTGATTGTGATTGTGCATGTGACACTGCTTTTGTGAGATGTGTTTCTGCCAGACTGAATTGGACAGTCAGGATTAAACAGAGATGAAAACTGTGCACATTCTTCCCTGTCATCAGGACAGCAGCCGCCCCGTGAGAGACGTGCTAACAACGTTTTGTGTTGTTTCACAGTAATTAAGTCCTCAAACGATGATCACGTGTGGAAAAACAATCCAGAATGGCAACACGGTAATGTCATGTTCAGCAAAAAAAATAAAAAATCTAACAAAAGCAGATGCACAGCATGTGCTGATGAAGTACAAGTGTTTCAGCTTGAACACCAAAAATCCAGCGCTTGTCTGATGGTAATAATTATCTCTGATGAGCTCTCTGTGGCCAAGAGCAAAGCATATTATTAGAAAAGCTATTTAAAAGTAACATCCAGAGCGTGTTTTGAAACGGTCTTATTGACATTTGAAGTGTGAGTTTAGCTTTAGTTTATCAGCAAGTTCATCCTTTTACTCAGTTGCATGTATCCTTCTAATACTAAGAAGTATAATAAGTCCTGTAGCCCCCATGCTGCCTTGAGTGAATTATGGGGGCGACTTCCGGCGCAGACCAGAATCTGTTGGAATCCTGGCAAAAACCAATGCAGATTTGTTCCTGTCTTTGATTTTATACGTCTACCTTATAATGTTTTGCTAGTTTTTTGATACTTTGTTAAAAAAAAAAAAAACTTTCTTTTGTTTTTTTTCTCTCTTTTGTTTTCTATTGTTTATTGTTTGTTTATTTATTGTTTATTGTTTAAGGAAATTCTACCACTGCTGTTCATTGTTCTTTAGTTTTAGCAGGTCGCTTTCGTGAATGAGCCCATGAGGTTCAAAAGATTTACCTGACTAAATAAAGGTTGAATGAATGTTAAAACAATACGAGCTAAAGTAGTTTCTCCGAGCATTGTGGATTTAATTTAAACATGTAGGAACACCACCCGTCAGAGCTCGAACAGGACAATACATGTATAGCACAGCCTGCTGAGGATGAGGGATGGAGGACGAGCTGAAGAAGTGGTTGCATATTACATCTATTAGCATATTTAGCTACATCTACTAGTATATATAGCTACATCTATTAGCATATTTAGCTACATCTACTAGCATACTTCACTGACTCGGTTCTTCTGACGGTGAAGTAATTAACAACCTGAAAAGCTCTTATCTACACAGTAATACGGTCAGTGGTGTTTTGTTAAAAGAGGTGGGACACAATCTTATTGACCTTAAAGCAGACACAGACCCCAGTCAAAGCCTTATAGTCCTCCATCAATGAGCTTGGGTTAATTGTAGAGAAAGATGATTTGTCCTCCACACACTTGAAATCATACCTGATATTCTTGTCACACTAATTTCAATTCTTCTAAGGATGCTGTGTCTCTTCTCCGGTGGTTTATTGTAGTCCAGACACAAAGTAGGATGCAGGTTTTCCTCCGTCTGCCATTTGTCAACAACTGAAATGAACACATGCAGCGTTTTGGGTGGTCTCTTCAAGTTCACATTTTTCAGCCACATTCTTCTTAATTCCTCATCTGTAGGTAGGAGACCCCTTATGATGAGTCAAACAAATGGATTCAATGTTCCCTCGCCCGGACGTGGGTCACCGGGGCCCCACTCTGGAGCCAGGCCCAGAGGTAGGGCAAGGTGAAAAGCGCCTGGTGGCCGGGCTTTTACCCATGGAGCCCGGCCGGGCACAGCCCGAAGAGGAGATGGGTCCCCCTTCCCATGGGCTCACCACCTGTGGGAGGGGCCAAAGGGGTCGGGTGCAATGTGGGATGGGTGGTGGCCGAGGGCGGGGACCCTGGCGGTCTGATCCTCGGCTACAGAAGCTGGCCATTGGGACATGGAATGTCACCTCTCTGGTGGGGAAGGAGCCTGAGCTAGTGTGTGAGGTTGAGAGGTTCCGGCTAGAAATAGTCGGACTCACCTCAACGCATGGCTCTGGCTCTGGAACCAGTTTCCTTGAGAGGGGTTGGACACTCTTCCACTCTGGAGTTGCCCCTGGTGAGAGGCGCCGAGCAGGAGTGGGCATACTTGTTGCCCCCCATCTTGGTGCCTGTACGTTGGGGTTCACCCCGGTGAACGAGAGGGTAGCCTCCCTTCGCCTACGTGTGGGGGGACGGGCTCTGACTGTTGTTTGTGCCTATGCGCCAAACGGCAGCGCAGATTACCCACCCTTTTTGGAGTCCTTGGAGGGGGTATTGGAGAGTGCGCCTCCTGGGGACTCCCTTGTTCTACTGGGGGACTTCAACGCTCACGTGGGCAATGACAGTGAGACCTGGAGGGGTGTGGTTGGGAGGAACGGCCCCCCTGATCTGAACCCGAGTGGTGTTCTGTTATTGGACTTCTGTGCTCGTCATGGATTGTCCATAACGAACACCATGTTCAAGCATAAGGGTGTCCATATGTGCTCTTGGCACCAGGACACCCTAGGTCGCAGTTCAATGATCGACTTTGTTGTCATCTCATCTGATCTGCGGGCCGCATGTCCTGGACACTCGGGTGGAGAGAGGGACGGAGCTGTCCACTGACCACTACCGGGTGGTTAAAAAGCTCCTTGGTGGCAGGGCTCCAGGGATGGATGAGATTCGCCCAGAGTTCCTTAGGGCTCTGGATGTTGTGGGGTTGTGTTGGCTTACGCCACTCTGTAATATTGCGTGGACATCAGGGGCAGTTCCCTTGGATTGGCAGACTGGGGTGTTGGTTCCCCTGTTCAAAAAGGGGGGCCGTAGGGTGTGTTCCAACTATGGGGGATCACACTCTTAAGCCTCCCTGGTAAGGTCTATTCAGGGGTTCTGGAGAGGAGGGTCCGTCGGATAGTCGAACCTCGGATTCAGGAGGAGCAGTGTGGTTTTCGTCCTGGTCGTGGAACACTGGACCAGCTCTACACCCTCAACAGGGTCCTGGAGGGCGCGTGGGAGTTTGCCCAACCAGTTTACATGTGCTTTGTGGACTTGGAGAAGGCATTCGACCGCGTCCCTCGGGGGGTTCTGTGGGGGGTACTCCGGGAGTATGGGGTACCAGGCCCTTTGATATGGGCTGTTAGGTCCCTGTACGACCGGTGTCAGAGCTTGGTCCGCATTGCCGGCAGTAAGTCAGGCTCGTTTCCAGTGAGAGTTGGACTCCGCCAAGGTTGCCCTTTGTCACCGATTCTGTTCATAACTTTTATGGACAGAATTTCTAGGTGCAGCCAAGGTGTTGAGAGGATCCGTTTTGGTGGCCTTAGAATCGCTTCTCTGTTTTTTGCAGATGATGTGGTCCTATTGGCTTCATCAGATCGTGATCTACAGCTTTCACTGGAGCGGTTTGCAGCCGAGTGTGATGCGGCCGGGATGAGGATCAGTTCCTCCAAATCCGAGGCCATGGTCTTGAGCCGGAAAAGGGTAGCGTGCCCTCTCCGGGTCGGGGAGGAGGTCCTGCCCCAAGTGGAGGAGTTTAAGTATCTCGGGGTCTTGTTCACGAATGAGGGAAAACTGGAGCGTGAGATCGATAGGCGGATAGGTGCAGCATCCGCAGTGAAGCGGGCGCTGTACCGGTCTGTCGTGGTGAAGAGAGAGCTGAGTCGAAAGGCAAAGCTCTCAATTTACCGATCGATCTACGTTCCCACCCTCATCTATGGTCATGAGCTTTGGGTTGTGACCGAAAGAACGAGATCTCGGATACAAGCGGCTGAAATGAGTTTTCTCCGCAGGGTGTCTGGACTCTCCCTTAGAGATAGGGTGAGAAGCTCAGTCATCCGGGAGGGACTCGGAGTAGAGCCGCTGCTTCTCCACATCGAGAGGAGCCAGTTGAGGTGGCTCGGGCATCTGGTTAGGATGCCTCCTGGACGCCTCCCTGGTGAGGTGTTCCGGGCATGTCCCACCGGGAGGAGACCCAGAGGAAGACCCAGGACACGCTGGAGGGACTATGTTTCTCGGCTGGCCTGGGAACGCCTTGGGATTCCCCCAGAGGAGCTGCTCCAAGTGGCTGGGGAGAGGGAAGTCTGGGCCTCCCTACTTAGGCTGCTACTACCCCCGCGACCCGACCCAGGATAAGTGGAAGAGAATGGATGGATAGGTAGGAGATGGAAACTATACCTCTTTTCACAGGAATACTCTATTTGTTTTGGGTCCGTGTTCAAAACTCTGTTGTTGTAGCCACTGATTTAGTTTGGTCTGGTTGTTCCTTCAGCCGTGAACACAACAGGTACCTGAACTCAGCACGGCTATTTTAATGAACTTTATGGTTGTTAAATAAATGTAAACAAACCAAAAACGGTGTTTTATCTGCTAAACTGAATGCAAATTACTTTCAAATAAACCGCCGTCCATGCTCCGCTACCATCGTTAACCAATTAACTGCTACTTCCTGTCTAACAGGAAGTTGTGCACATAATCATTAATAGAGTAGAGCCCCCAGGAATAATGTAGATAAAAGTCAACTGAGTCCCCTCCCCCACCACTTACACATTTAAACTCATCAAGCTGGATATTATGGAGACCTGTCCAGCGTGTCCCCCGCTTCTCGCACAGTGACTGCTGGATATGGGCACCAATGACCCCTGTGACCTTAAGCAGGTAAAGATGGATGGGTCAAAAAATAATAAAATAAACAAATGTTGTATAACCAGAACAGGATATCATCTGAATCCATTCGCAAAATAAAAACATATAAAAGTTCAACTTGTTCAGTTTGTTGATTGTAAATTTTGATTGTATTTCTTTGACTGAAGAACATTCTTCTGTCTCTGCCTGCAGTTCTGGATGTCGGCAGTGGCCACCACCATGCCCATCCCATCTGGGGCCTTCATGCCCGTCTTCATACTGGGTGAGCAAAAACAGCATGTCAATTTAATCACAAGAATAGTTAACATTTATCAAGAAAAATGGAAATAAATTGCCATCTGCTAATACTTCTATCAGTAGTAAATTCAGGGAGGAGAACAAAACTTTACAGTTAAGTTTTGTTTGTAATAAAAACATCAATATAATCCCATTTTTGATTTGTTCATTTGCCCTTAAAATGAACATGTGTTCCTTATTGTGTTGTCTGTTTCTCTTGTGTTTATTTTTATCAAACATTAATTTAAAATCATTTCTATTACTACCCGAAGCAACAAACTCCATAATGAATATTTTTTGCAAATGTATTTATTATAAAAAAAGCTATGACCTTTTTGTCATGATGTGCCACCAGGTGTTTATGATTTTGGTTAAATTAATATGAAAAACAGGGAAACGGTTAAACATTAGGCGACTGCTTCCATTATTATTCTCAGATACGTGATAAGCTCATTATGTTTTTCATGTTTTATTAAAAACAACCTTGTTTGAAACAAATTTTGAGTTCTAGGAACGTTCCTCTTCTGACTCGTGCTGAAAAAGCCAGTTTATTTATTAGTTTTAAAATGTTTTTCCATCCTTACGGCATGAACTTTGCATTTCAAGGCCAAACTGGTGGAGTCGTTTGCCTCCTCCTCATTCAGATTGGATAAAATATTTCAAAAGGATCAAATGTTAAGATTGCTTGTGGGTAAAAATGTATTATTTGGCTAGCGAGCAAACTTTGAAGTGGTAATTTCCAAGCTTTTCCTATTACTTCCCTTTCTAGCTATGAGATGGGAACTTGATGTGGTTTCATGACCCAGTTGAGGAGCAGTTGGGAACTTTGTGTTCTCACTCCTGCCTCTTTTTAAAGAACACATGAGTCTAGTGTTAAAACACATCAGCTTGAACATCTCGTTCCTCCTGCAGGAGCTGCGTTTGGCAGGATGGTGGGCGAAATCATGGCCACTCTGTTTCCTCACGGGATCCTGTTTGATGGCATTCTGTATCGCATCATCCCTGGAGGATACGCAGTCATCGGTTAGTCTCATTTCTATCTGTTTATCTTTTATCATTATGGCTACAGCTGTGACTTTTCTTCCAACAATCACCATTTGTCCCACGTTGTTCACATTTAAATTACAACAAAACGGAGCAAAAGTGATCCAATCAAAGCAGATCCGTTAGAAGTTAGCCAACACTGTCCACCTTCATCTTCCTGCTCTCATCTTCCTGCACACTCAGATTTTAAAGCGTCCAGATTGTCAGGTGTCCTCATCCTTGTTGTCGTCTGTCACTTTGTGCGTTTTCTTTCTGCTTCGACGTCTCGTCCACCTCATTTCAAAATTCCCAGCCCTTCAGTCAACACTCTCTGTCAACTCGTTCTCCTCCCCTATATTCCTCCTCATCTCCCCAACGTCCGTTGGTTTGTCCTCCTCTCCCTCTCCTCCTCCTTTCCATCAGAACGTGTGGTCTCTTTGCTCTGACAGTTAAATGTCACCGTGGGTTTACTCTGCTGTCCTCACCTCAGCCAGTGACCCAGAAATATAGCCGTCCCTCGGTCTCTCTCTCTCATCTCTACAAAGGTCATCCCTCCTGTTTGCTCCATTGATCTTTCAGCCCTTATGATCAACTCTCTTTTTAAAAGCTTAATGCCTTCTTCTCGGTTGACTCACTTTAGCTCCTGTTTTCTGAGGACGTTCTCATTTATTTTTTGGACCTTTGACTTCTATTTTTTTCATGTCGCATCCACAACCAGCAGCACTTTATTTCCCTTTCATCATTGTTGTCAGGTCGTCTCTTTTCATTTGCCTTCATTTTTATTTTTAAACCCTTCCTTCATTACCATATTTTTTGCTATATAAGTTTAACCTTTTTGTACAAATTTGAAAGTCCTGCAACTTATACACCAAAGCGACTAATATATGTATTTCCCCCCATATTTATAACTCAATTTTTGGTTGAGATCTGACGATTTCATTAATTCTGACATGGAAAATATTGAACACTACCATTTTCAGCCACTAGAGGGCCATCAAGTAATATGGCAATCCAAGTGTCTAAAGTGGCTATTAATGCATGCGTGTAGCCAGTGGGGATTCGGGGGGTTCGAACGAACCGCCCACTTTGCCTATGAAGTCCCGCCCAGAGCCATATAAAGTGAGAGTTGCGACACTCCCATAGAGTTCCATTGTAAGAATGGAATGCGGAAGTCACGTGGGTCATGGAGGGGGCGATTTGTTCCATGGCTCTGGTTACAGTCTGAAGCTGCCTGCAGTAGCGCTCCGTCGCCGCCAGAGGGCGCAGCTCCACAAGGTTTCCATAGCCGTAGTTTGGAACGATTGACCGCCTGTCGGCGAGATCAAAGCGTGTCGGAACTCTCTATATATATGGCTCTGGTCCCGCCTACAACTCCCGCACAACACAAGTTCTGTGTTAAGAGAGGTGGAAAGAGAAGGTATGGAGACGCCGCTAATGTCGAACCGGTTAACACCATAGACTTATTATGCCTGTGGTTAACACAAACTCATTTTTTTATCCAATAAAAGACAAACGTAATAATAATAATAATAATAATAATAATAATGAATTCAATTTATAACGCACTTTCCATTAATGAAAATCTCAAAGTGCTACAAGGTGCAACAGAATCAAATGTCAATAAAACAAATAATAAAACAAGTAAAATCAATAACAATATCAACTAAGATCAAAAGTAGAATCATGAGGAGGTAGAGTATGCTCGGTTGAAAAGAAAGGTCTTCAAGCCGCTCTTAAAGTCAACCACAGACTGTGGGGCTCTCAGACAGTCAGGAAGAGAGTTCCACAGGCGGGGGGCAGCCACACTGAAAGCCCGGTCTCCCACGTAAAATAAGTTGAAATATTGCACTTCGACGATTCGAGTTCAACCAAGTGAGGATCGAACCCGAGTCGAGAGAAAGTTTGGAGTTGCAACCCGACTCGCTTCCAGTGAACCACCGAGGCGTGTTGCTCTTTCCAGGTCCACTTTTTCTTTAAACGAACCGCCCCTCATAAAATCCTGGCTACGCCCGTGTAATGAGACACATGGCTTGCCATACAAAGCCACCTTCGTCGCGCTCTAGAACTCCTGGAGCAAACGTCAAATCAGCTGAATTTCGCCACGCCGCCCAGGCGAAATGCAGCTGATTTGACCACTAAAGTGCACTTATTAAGTAAAAGTTAAAATGAGACACACCTTTGCTATAATGTCAAGCGAATAAATAATTGTTAAGTGTTAATCTTGTTAAATTCTTGTAAAAGTCCTCCTTCTGCGTGCTTCTGCTGTCACCATTTGGCAGCCAATCGATTTTTGGCACAACCTCGGCTCACGTTTCCAAGTCGTCCAGTGACACATAAAAGATGCGACTAATATGGTGAAGTGACTTATTTATGTTTTTTCCCACTTTATTAGACATATTTGGACTGATGCGACTTATACGACTTGGGACCTGAAGGACCCAGGTTCGAACCCCGGCCACTACACTCCTTGGGGTGTCTATGAGTGCACACCTATTTCCCCAGCTCCCCGGGCGCTTTCTATGGCTGCTCACTGCACCACCTGGTGGTGGTTGGGTTAAATGCAGAGACGAATTTCGTCTTGTATGGGAAACATACACAGATGACAAAAATGGACATTTATTTTTATTTATACGGCGGAAAGTACAGTACTTCTGCCTTTCATTCTGACATATTTGGTCTTTTTACTCTGTTTTTAAAGCCATTATAAGAACTTCACAATATGTCACAGCACAGTTCTGTTTGGTTTGTTTCTTCCAAGTTGTCGTTGTCATGTTTTTGCAGCCATATTGTCCCGTCTTTCCCTCCATGTCCCTGACAGGAGCGGCAGCACTGACCGGAGCTGTAACTCACACGGTGTCCACTGCTGTTATCTGCTTTGAGCTGACAGGACAGATCTCCCACATCCTGCCCATGATGGTGGCAGTAATCCTGGCCAACATGGTGGCCCAGGGCCTGCAGCCCTCGCTGTACGACTCCATCATCCAAGTCAAAAAGCTGCCATACCTGCCAGAGCTTGGCTTTGGACACATGAGGTTAGTGTTTAATATCAGACGCAGGAGTCATTTTCATCAGTCTTGGTTTAATATATTGTTTTCTAAAATGAAACTATTGAATACCCTGATGCAACTATGAAACTATTGAAGTTCTATGATCTGGTGGAATATAATTTTTTTTATTAATGTATAAAGCACAGAATCTAACACTACCTCAGAATATTCAAAAACATTTTGTAATGAGGGAAAGCAGTTATAACCTTAAGGGAACTAACATTTTTGTTAAACCACGTTATAAAAGAAGTTTTAGGAGTAGGTCTACTTTAATACAGGGAATAAGTATGTGGAATGGTTTGGATAATAATGTTAAAAAGGCTAAGTCTGTGTTATATTTAAGAGAATGATTAAGAGTGAACTTTTGAAAAAAATATATAAATGGTGAAAATTATAAGTACCATATATTTGTGAATTGTAATAAGTTACATAATTGGTTCACGAATAATTATTGTTTAAAATTGATTGTTTGAATTGATTTTGTTTAAAAAGGGGCAGATATTATAAGATTTTTTCTTCTTCTCCTTTCATTTTATTTTTCTTAATACAGTATGGTTTTGTAAATATATTTTTTGTGTTTTAAATTTGAAATGAACAAATAAATAAAAATAAATAATAAAAAAGCTGCCTTATGCAAAAGTGAAACAAAATATTTGTTTCATTTAAGATGTTTAAGCAGCCAATCCTGCGTCTACAAGCTCATAAATGCACCACAATATTTGTCTTCTTAATGACCAAATTATAAATTAAATATGTTTCTTTTTTAACATAATAAAAAAATGCATTAGGTAGCAGAGAGAAGAATAAAATAAATAAATAAATAAAATATTACTTTTTTAAGATAATAAAAAAATGCATAGCTTTATCTCAGCTAAACTCTTTCCATTCCTCCTTAAATGTATTAATTCTTTCAGTCTTTTTAGACTTTCCAAAGACACAATCGTTTTTGGTGTTGAGGGGAATAAACGTGTAATTTAGCAGCACATTTTGTAAGTTGTGTCTTTTTAAACTCAATCTTTCTTCCATGTGGATTTTGGACTCAACTATTTCAGCATACTTCAGCTATTTCAGCCACTTATATATGAAAATGTTCAGCTCATTCAGGTCATGACAGTTGTCATTTTTGGTTTTTGTAACTTTTACACTTGTTGAAACATTTAACTTTAATTTCAGTTTTAACAATAAAATGAATAAACAACTTTAAAAAAATACGCTGTTTTTTAAATTATTTTTAGAAAACGTGGCTCATGTTTAGCTTTGAGCTACTGCTTTGCTCATTTTAGCTTTTGCCCATATTAGCTCAGCTTTTAGACTGAATTGAAATTCGTACAGAAAATGCTTTTTTTTAATTTGTCATTATCAATCAAACATTTAATCTGTTTGTGTGATTCTCTTCCACAGCCAGTACAACATCTTTGTGGAAGACATTATGGTGAGAGACGTGAAGTTCATCTCCTCCCAGTTGACATACAGAGAAGTCAAACACCTGCTGGACTCCTCCTCGCTGAAGACAATTCCGCTGGTCGACTCAAAAGGTTTAAAAAATATATATAGGCTACAGATCCAAAACATTCATCATGTATTAAAAAAAATACAGATTAAATTATGAAAATTAATACATTAGTTGAGTCATAATCAAAGTTTGTGTCACTTCATTTTTTTCTTCTTCTTTATTTCCAGATTCAATGATTCTGTTGGGCAGCATCGACCGGGTGGAGCTTCTGGCTCTTTGTGACTGGTGGCTGTCGCCTGAAAGAAGATTGATAATGCAGGTGAGGGCTGTCAGACAGAAGATGATCCAGTTACAGATTGAATCTGTTCCAACAGGTAAACCAATTCCATTCAATTCAGTTCAGTTTATTTATATAGCGCCAAGTCACAGCAGAAGACATCTCAGGAAACTGAACAGAAACAATCATATACATAAAAAGTAAATTAGTGACATTGTTCATCTGATGAGCCAGCAAAATGCTTTGAGAAAAACAACACCAAGGGTTTTAAAATTAGAATTGGAGGCCAAATTAATATCATCTAGAGTAAAGTGCAAATTTTATTCCTAAAATGCTCAGGTCCAAAAACCAAAACCTCAGTCTTGGAGTTTATTTTATTTTATTTATTTCATTATTTTGAACAGACAAAAAAGACAACCAAGAAAGAAAAAGAAAGAAAATAGTATAACACAACAAAAAAAATCAAAGTTAATACAAATAATTATGCCCAAGTGACATGCAAATTTTATGTTTTCTGTTCGAAAAGGAGCAGGTAGAAGATACAATATCTTACAATGCCCAGCCCCTTTCATACTCATCAGTTTATAATCAATTAACTGTCAAAATACCAAAACGAGACAACTTGTTTCCACAACTCAGTCTTGGAGTTTAAAAGCAGAAAATGTACTGCCATTCAGGTTTTTATGTTTTTAAGACTTGCTTGTAGTCCAAGTAACTGATTGGATTCATTGGGTTTCATGGACAAATATAACTGTATCATCTGCATAACAATGAAAATTTATCCCACGTTGTTTACTAACTTTACCTAATGGAAGCATATATAAAGTAAAGAGTATGGTCCAAGCACTGAGCTCTGAGGAACTCCATAACTAACTTTAGTGTAAGAAGAAGATTAATTTACATTTAGAAATTGGAATCTATCAGATAAATATGATTTAAACCATTTTAGAGACGTTCCAGTAATCCCAATAATATCATATTATGTTTTTTTAAACTGGTCACAATGGAGCGAAATCCAGTGTGATTAGTGTGTTGTAAACTGGTAATTTGACGAAAACATTTCCATTAAGAAAAACAAAGGTTGAAATAATTCCTGCTAATGGCGCTCATAAACAAAACAAAGGTGCACATCACATTTAATGGTCGCTTTTAGCTCAACACAGGCTCTGGTCTGTATTCTCACCCATTAGCATGATGATCCAACCATACATGCACTGATGAGCAAGAAAGAAACAGATTCTGTCACTCCCCTCTTTAAAAGACCTCCAGATGACATCAGCACAAGAGAAGAAACTGAAATAATGATTGTTTTGGAGCTGCAGCATCAGTTTAGATCATCTCAGAGATGATGTCGCCAGCTGTTGCTCATTAAGCTGGTTTTCATTTTCATCAATGACCCGTGGTTGAATCTAGGTATATCCACTCTGCTGATCAGGAGTGGGCGGGCAAATTGAGTTTAAACACATTTTGTAATTTTGAAGAGCGAACACAGTTTGTGTCATGGAAATCCTGTGTTTAGACATTTAGAAAAACAGGTTGCACTTTAATTTATCTCACAGCTCTGACATTATTGGCCTCTTTGATGCTGTTCAACAGTTCCAGGTAGAGATTTTTTTTAACCTGATTTCTTTGTTTCTATAAAATGTTGTGTAGTTGGTAGGGGGTGGGTGGATCGATCCAAACATTGATAATATTGATACCAACATGGGTATTGACGTTGATCAATACCAGTGTAATGAGATTGATACTTAAGCTTCAGTTTCTCTTGCATGCCCTGCTGCAGTTTCATCAAAGATGCGAGCCGACTGTGTGAGTCCCCACTCCCGTCACAGCACAGAGCAACTTTGCAAAGGCGGGCTTTGGAGGTTATTTACACTTTATTTATTATATTTTCACTAATTATTTTTGATTTGTAGTTATTATTTTCAAAACTAGAAAATAAATTAACTTAAGAGGAGAAATTTTGTTTTATTCCTTTATATCCTAAATATATTTGACTGTTTTATAACATTTGTTGCGGTGCAATATGTACATTTTGTTTATTTAATTTTGAAAAATCCATAAAAGGAGTGCAGTGAAGGGATCTTTTTTATTTAATTATCATAGTTTCTGAACACCATTTCTTAATTTATTCTTGAGTGATCATTGTGTGCACTTTGTTTAAAGAAAAAAAAAAATCCATCCATCACAAAGTATGGGGAAAATTAATCCAGATGACCAGACTGAGAATTATTGGATATGGGGAAAATTGTTTTGTTCTATTTTTTCAGATTAAAAAAAAAAAATATTATTATTATAATAAAGTATTTTTTATTTACTTATAAACTCTGCCTAATTCTATCCTGGGTTTTAACTAATAAATGATCCAAAGGAAAAATCACAAAACACATAAACGTCATCAAAATTCACCGTAATTATTAAAGGTATTGGTATCAGTATCGGCGATACTGGACCTGTATTTACTTGGTATCGATCAATAATTTTTTTTTATAGTATCACACAATACTAGTAGACAATACTAGTAGTTGGTGCAAACATGTTGCCGTAGTTTTATGTTTCTGTGCAGACATTCTGGAACACCATGATAAACTATGTTGAGTGCCCTTCTAATTGCATCCAGTGAGAAATTGGGAAATCTTTCCTTCATGGAGCAAACGAGTGTTGGGTTATGTAAGATACGTGTGCAAGCACAACCACAAATGTAATAATTGGCTTAATGTTTGGCCTAAATTGAAAAGGAGATTATGTTTAATTTGGATCATGATTGTGCAAATAAATGAAGCAGCTGAGCGCCGCAGACATTCAGCTGAGGCTGTTTTTGTGTCCACGGAGAGAAAATGAAAAGAAAAAATAATCCCATGAAGTGAAATCAGTCAGATTCTTCTTGTAAGACGTGTTCTGCAACCTCTGGTCCTAATGGATTTACTGAAGACTAGCAGGAAAAATAAGTAAATCTGATAAACAGGGAGGATTCAAAGTGCAGTGATTGTATACAGAAAAGTGCTAAAGTGACTATGATGGAGCAGCATATTCGTACATGTTGGTAACTGAAAATCAGGATGCTTCTTTTAAGTTATCGTTGAACCTGGATAAAAACAATTATATGATATTTAGTAAGAAAAGATAACTGTTGATGTTCCTTTTAAAATTGATGGTGTTGAGATATGCAGGGTAAGGGAGGTGAAGTTTTTGGGTTAATTATTGATGATAGGTTGTCATGGAAACAACACATACATTTTGTAAAAACTACAATATCTAGGTCCATTGCAGTGCTATATAGAGTTAGAGATTTATTAAATGAAATGATAAAGCACTGTATTTGTTGTATAACACAATTATAGTCCCGCATTTAATTTACTGTATAGATGTTTGGTGCAGCGTGTAAAACTAAGCCTATGTTTACTTTACAGAAAAGAGCTATAAGAATTATTACAAGAAAACATTACTGCCATCCATCAAATGTTTTGTTTTGTAGATTGAAGTTGCTGAAGTTTTATGATTTGGTTGACTATAATATTCTTTTAGTTTTGTACAAAGCTCAGAACTTCAGATTATCCTCAAACATTCAAACACTTTTTGTAAAAAGGAAAAGTATTTATAATGGGAACATATATTTTTGTTATGCCACAGCATAGAACTAGTTTAAAGAGTAGACTTTAATTCAGGGAATAGGTCTGTGGATTGGTTTGGAAAATGATATTAAATTTGCAAAGTCAATTTCTTTGTTTAAGAAAATTATTCAAACTAAATTTCTGGAAAAAAATAAATAAATTGGTTTATATCCAAATTACTATATATGGTAAAGTGTGATGAGTTATTTATTATGTTATATTTTTATAGATGATTGTTGTCTTAATTGATTGTTTGAATTAATTTTGTTTGAAGATAGGGCAGATATGATGAGATTTTTTTCCTTCTTCTGCTTCCTTTCATTTCATTTCATGTATTGTTTTTTAATGTGGTTTTGTAAATAGTTTTTTGTGTTTTTCTTAAATCTGAAATGAATAAATAATTTAAATAAAACAAATAAGAATAAAAAAATAAAAAAACTCGAAGGAGGAAACATTTGATCTCACTCACGACGAGCACAGTAACAATTTAAAGTAAAACATCGGGTGTTTTGCGCTGAAACGTCTTCCTGGTTGTGAGTTCAGGGTCGCAGCCTGGAGGAGCAGAATCTGTGTCACAGAAACAGCTGGGAGTCGTTCGCCTTTGTGGATGAGGAAGAAGAGGAGGAAAAAGAGAAGGCATGTCTCTGTTTTCCTTTTTATTTTTTTTTAACAAATCTTATTTTTCTATTAATTTCAGCTACTTTCCCCTGAACTTTAATGCCACAAGAAGACTAT
>JBBPBX010075712.1:0-17282 GCA_038048925.1 Garcialebias charrua | reverse complement strand
TTTTGTGATGATTTCTGCTTACTAAACCAAATTCAGCAAATGTGTTCTTTCTGCTTTTTTCTGCAAACTTAGTCTTGTTCTTCCATTTCAGCAACGTTTCAGCATGTTTTTAGTCAATTTCAGCTGTTTTTCAGCAAGTTCGTCTGCAGTAAGCATTCACACGGCATTTTCGCAGGAAATGCAATCTCTCTAGTATTACATTATTCTGTTGTACATGCTATAGTCCATTCTGAGCTAAACACTCACAGGAGTCAAGATTGTAAACACATAAGACTCACAACCCTGTGCTTCACAGGTGGGACAAGATTTTTCTGAAATAAATTCAGTTTTTAATCTTAAAATATTCGTCTCATGCACAAGTTCTTGAAAGTAACACTTAAAACTCAATAAAAGTTTATATTGTGTTGTATTGTAAAAAGCAGAGAGATTATTGTTCATGTAGTCAATTTATTTAGTGAATATATTTGTATACATTTGGAAATGTGAAATTACAAGATTAAGAAAAAAATTACAAATAAAATTATTTGCGTTGTACTAGATACAGTACATTACATGCTCAAAAATCTCAGGTGGGATTTCAGGAGTGGAGGCTCTTTAAGGACGTTGTTGGGTGGCCACTCACCCTCTCCAGGCTCCGAGTGATCTTCATTACGCATCCGTCCTGCATCATTCGCACTGCCAGCCGAGCAGTGTTTCGAGCGTCATCCAAACCTGAAGTGGAAACATTCATTCAGTCAACCTTTATTTATACAGGTTAGACTCATTGTTTCTCTTGTAAATGAGTCTTCGAGACTCAAACAAGGAAATGTGAAACGAGATGGTTCGGGTAATTAATATGCAGATGTATCTAGACTAGAGAAATTTCACTCAATTTTATTTTATTTTATGTGACCTATATTCAAATTCAAGATCTTTTTATTGAATTTTTTCATTTTTTTTTCAAACAACAACAACAACAACAACAAACAAACAAAAAAACAACAGTCAATTTGAGTTGTAACATGTACATTATAATCCACACTAAAGGAAAAAAAAAAAAAAAATAAATAATAATAATAACATAGAAAATAATCCCTACCCAATCACTGCCAAAAGAAAAGGGAAAAAAATAAATAGAAGGTAAAATAGCCAAGAGACTGCATTAACCTGAGTGAATTGTGTTGTCAGAGAGACTGGAACAAATTCAGGAAAGGTCCCCAAACATTCTCAAATTTACCCTCTTTCTGTTGGAGTGTGAATCTGATTTTCTCCAGCTTTAAACAGGACATGATGTCAGCCAACCACTGAGCGTGAGTGGGTGGAGACGGTTCTTTCCACCTAAGCAAAATAGCTCGTCTGGCCAGGAGAGAGGTGAACGATATTACATGTTGTTGGTTTTTATTCAGGTTTGTCATGCCCTCTACAAGACCAAACAGAGCAATCAGTGGGTCAGGGTTCAGACGTGTATCTAGTACACGTGATAAAGTCTGAAAGATTTCCCGCCAATATTTGTTCAGAGATGGGCAAAACCAAAACATATGGGAGAGAGAGGCTTCAGCATGTTTGCATCTCACACAGTATGGGCTGACATCAGGATACATAGAGGACAATTTCAGTTTAGAGATGTGAGCTCTGTGCACCACTTTAAATTGTATTAGACAGTGTCTAGCACAGAGAGAACTGGAGCTCACCAGTTTGAGTATGGAGGTCCAAGAGTCCTCTGAAATAGAGGAGCCGAGATCCTCTTCCCAAGCAGCTTTGATTTTATCTGAGGAAGCACGCTTCAAATCCAATAGTTTACTGTAAATGAATGAAATGGACTGTTTTTTATTTGGGTCTAAAGAAAGAATAGTGTCAACAATACTGCTATCAGTTGAAATGGAGAGGTTGGACAAATGAAGAGTGATAAAGTGCCGTATTTGGAGATACCGAAAAAAATTGGACTGGGGAAGACTAAATTTTTCACATAGTTGTTGAAATGAAGCTAAAGTATTATTGAGAAACAAGTCATTGAAGCGTACTATACCCCTTCTTTGCCATTCTTTAAAAACAGAGTCCTGAGATGAGGGTTTGAAAAGTTGGTTAGACATAATAGGACTATAAAGAGAGAGACTAGAGAAATCAAAATATTTACGAAATTGTGCCCAGATTTTTAGTGAGTGTTTTATAACTGGATTTATAACAGTTGTAAGTGGTGGAAGCGGGAGTGAGGATCCCAAGAAAGCCACGGATGACCATTTCCCAGAACACTGTGACTCCATCTCTACCCAGTCAGGGCTGTCAGGCCTGTTGTAATAGAATGACCAGAATGCTAGACAGTGCAAGTTTGCTGCCCAATAATAAAAGCGGAAATTTGGAAGGGCAAGACCGCCTGCGGCCTTAGTTTTTTGGAGAAGTGTCTTATTTAAGCGTGGACGCTTTCCTTGCCACAGATATGATGAAATGATGGAATCTAACTGAACAAAAAATGAACCAGGGATAAAAACAGGAATATTTTGAAAAAGATATAAAAACTTAGGTAAAGTGACCATCTTGACTGAGTTAATACGGCCTATGAGGGAAATGGAAAGCGGTGACCATCGGGATAATGCCTGCTTTGTCTGATTCAACAGAGAGACAAAGTTTTCTTGATATAAATCTTTATACCTCCTCGTAACTGTAACACCCAGGTAAGAGAATTTTGTCTTCTCAATTTTAAGAGGCCATTTACCAAAGTCAAGAGTCTGCGCCAGGGTATTGACAGGGAAAATTACACTTTTACTCAGGTTTAATTTGTAACCAGAATTTATTCCAAATTCCTCAAGTAATGATAAAACGGAGGGCAGCGTGTCAGTCGGATGAGAAATGAAAAGTAAAAGGTCATCAGCATAAAGGGAAACCTTGTGCTCCATATCGCCTCTCCAGATTCCTGAAATTGTGTCACAGGACCGCAAAGCAGTGGCAAGAGGTTCAATTGCCAGGTCAAAGAGCAAAGGGCTCAGTGGGCATCCCTGGCGAGTTCCTCGATGTAGACTGAAGGGTTTTGATATCTGAGAGTTGGTACGAATGGTTGCGGTGGGATGTGAATAAATTAATTGCACCCATGTAATGAAATTGGGGCCAAAACCAAATTTGTCAAGAACATTAAACAAGTAGTCCCATTCAACCCGATCAAATGCTTTCTCCGCATCAAGGGAAATAACACACTCAGGAACAGTATCCGAAGGAGAATAAATAATGTCCAAAAGGCGTCTGATATTAAAAAAGGAGTGCCTGCCTTTAATGAATCCAGTCTGGTCTTTTGATATGATGAAAGGAAGGATCTTTTCCAACCTTTGAGCAAGAACTTTGGCTAAAATTTTGGCGTCTGTATTTAAAAGGGAGATTGGTCGATAAGAGGAACAGTGAGTTGGGTCTTTTCCTTTCTTTGCAATGAGGGTAATGCAGGCCTCTAAGAAAGATTTCGGAAGGGATCCTTGGTCAAATGACTCTAAGAGAACCGAGTGTAGGAGTGGGGAAAGTAATGAAGAAAATTTCTTAAAAAATTCAGCAGGGAAGCCGTCAGGACCCGGACATTTGCCAGACTGCATTACCGATACAGCTGACACAATTTCTGTCAGGGATATTGGGATCTCCAGTGCATCTTTCAGGTTGGGTGTGAGTTTTGGCATATTGGTCCTTTCGAAAAACTGAGAAGATAAATTCTTGTTGGTTTGGGATTCTGAAGTATATAAATGGGAATAAAAGTCCTTAAATGCTCTGTTAATTTGTAAATGATCTAGAGTTGTGGTGCCGTTCTCTAATTGGATCTTAGGGATGATTTGTTTAGCCATGGCACCCTTCAACTGATTTGCCAGTAGTTTTCCTGACTTTTCTCCATGTATGTAAAATGATGATTTACTTTTCAAAAGTGATTGTTCTATTGAGTATGTAGACAATAAATCAAACTTAGTTTTGAGTTCTACTTTTTTTTTGTACAGATTAGGGCATTTGTTTTGAGCATATTGTTGATCAATTTCTTTTATCTGCTGGGCTAAATCAGTTCTTTCTTTTTGAGATTTTTGCCTCAGCCGGGCGGTATATTGATTGATTGATTGATTGATTGATGTTTATTCATTCATTTTAAAGAACAATACAAGACAGTTTCATCAGATACAAGAATACAAGTAGGATAAAATGAAGGGAGCAGAAAGAAGATGAAATCTTATTATATCTGCCCCTATTTCACAGTTTGTTCAACCAATGATAACCTTCAAGCAACATCACAGAATGAATAATTCCACTTATTTTTCTAACTGTAATACATAAACTAGATCACAAAATGAATAATTCTACTTAATTTTTCTAACTAATACACAAACTACATCACCCGTAATTCTACTTAATTTTTCTAACTGATACACAAACTACATCACAAAATGAATAATTCTTTTTCTAACTAATACACAATAGCAAAATGAATAATTCTTTTTCTAACTAATACACAATTTTTCTAACTAATACACAAACTACATCATATTTTTTTTTCTTTCTTAATTTTCCTTTTTTTTTTTTTACTTGATTTTCCTAACTGTAATACACAAACTAGATCATAAAATGAATAATTCTACTTAATATTTCTAACTGTAATACACAAACTAAAAGATGGCACAACATCAAGATGTTCACAAAATGAATAATTCTACTTAATATTCCTAACTGTAATACACAAAATACATCACAAAAATGAATAATTCTACTTAATTTTTCTAACTGTAATACACAAACTGCTTCACAAAATGACTAACTCTACTTAATTTTTCTAACTGTAATACACAAACGCACTAAGCTAACACGCAAGGTTACATCATATATAGTTTTTGAGCAAATCCTTTTTGACCTTTTTCTTAAATGTATGCATTGATTTTTCATTTTTAACATCACTCTCCAGAGCATTCCACAATCGAACTCCCTGAATTGAGGTAGACCGTCCCTTTAAGCTGGTTCTAAATTGTGGTTTGATGAATATCTCTGTCCCTTTGAGATTGTAATAACTTTGTCTTTTTATAAAGTTTCTTTGAATATTTAAAGGTAATGTGTTTTTATGAGCCCTATACATAACTGATAAAATACTATATTCTACCAATTCCTGGAATTTCAATAAGTTTAGCTGAAGAAACAAAGTGTTTGATGGGTGACTGAAATATGAATATGATATATATGGTATATGAAATGATTTGTCCCCTAAGATAGGCCTTAAGGGTATCCCAAATGGTTGACAGTGGGATCCCAGGAGTTCTGTTTATGGATAGAAAGAAGGTTATTTCTTTTTCTATAAATGTAACAAAAGAAGACCCCCTTCCTCGTGCACGCTCCTGGATGTCCAGGTGTTGTAGGTCTGGACGCAGGGGACATCTGGGTCCATTATGGGCTGAATGCTGCATCCACTTTGTCACTTCCCTCATCAGAACCACAGAAAATCAACAGATTTACATCAAAGAATATTGTTGAGTACTATTCTTTTTGTTGATGCAATCTTACCTGCTGTGATGTGAAAGTCTGGGTTACTAGTGGTTCAACAGGAAGAGCCTCAGGTGATGGACTGGAGACCTGGAAACCTGAAAACACAAACAAAATAAAATAAAAGAATAATATATTTAACAGATATTTTAAAAGGGACTAATTTTTTAAACTATAAATTAATGTTGAATAATTATTAGAAACATTAATAATAATAATAATAATGAATTCAATTTGTAATGCACTTTTCATTAATAAAAATCTCAAAGTGCTACAATGTGTAACAAGGTAAAGATAAAAAATAAAACAAGTGATAAAATCAAATAAAATCAACAATAATATCGACTAAGATCAAAGATAAAATCATGTAGATTTAGGCTTGCTTAAAAAATAAATAAAATAAAACAAGTGATAAAATCAAGTAAAATCAATAAAGATATCAGCTAAGATCAAAGATAAAATCATGTGGAGGCAGAATAGGCTTGCTTAAAAAGAAAAGTCTTAATGCCGCTTTTAAAGTCAACCAGTGACTGTGGAGCTCTCAGGTCATCAGGGAGGGAGTTCCACAGGCGGGGGGCAGCCACACAGAATGCTCGGTCTCCCATGGTCCTCAATTTGGTCCGAGGAATATGAAGTAAATTACTGTTCTGTGACCGTAGAGACCGGGTGGATGAATATGGTGCAAGAATGTCCTTTAGATAGTCAGGTGAAGTGCCGTGCAAGCATTGATGGGTAATGAGAGCAGTTTTATATTGAATTCTGTAGGTGACAGGAAGCCAATGGAGGTTATGGAGAATGGGTGTAATATGATCAAATTTGCGAACTCTCAACAGAATCCTAGCTGCACTGTTTTGAATATATTGAAGCTTCTGAATGTTTTTGCCAGGGATACCAATAAACAGGGAGTTGCAGTAGTCGAGCCTGGAGGAGACAAAGGCATGGACGAGTTTCTCAGCATCAGAAAAAGTCAGAGATGGGCGAAGTCTGGAGATGTTTCGAAGATGGAAGAAGCAGGTTTTAAACAGATGCTTAATGTGATTTTCAAATGTGAGATGAGAGTCCATTTTTATTCCAAGATTTGTAACAGAGGTGGAGAGGGGGATGTCTTGACCAGAGAAGGAGATTGTTGTTAAAGTTGATGCTTGTATCTGGTGAGGGGTGCCAATCAATATGGCCTCGGTCTTGGAGCAGTTCAGTTGAAGAAAGTTTTGATTCATCCATGCCTTTATTTCCTCCAGGCAGGCAGAGAGAACAGTGAGTGAAGACGGAGATAGGGATGATGAATATCAATCTTAATATATATATATGTTGTGCCATTTTATGGAAAGTTAAAAGATGATGTCAGTGGAGCTTTAATGGCACGAGACTGAACAAGCGGACATACTGGGCCATAAACATGCACAGAACTTTATTTACAAACACTTAGCTAACACATTACACCACATATTCATCCATAATTGATGATGAATATATAACTAATATATTACCATTTCAGTGCTGTGAAAACGATTTACATGTAGAATTCCTTCTGACTCTCAACTATCAGCTGCTGTGTAAGTCCTCACAGAGCTGCTGCACTTCCTGAAGTGAAAAGTCTCCAAAAACCAGCAGGAGCTGAAAAAAAATTATAACCTGCTGTTTACTGGAAATAACTTTGGCTTCTCTGAAGACAAACCGCTCAAATATAAAGTTTTAAATGGCTAAATTGGACGGATCGCGTTTGTATCTTGTCCATTGTAAACAAGGAGCGCAGTTGACGCGAGTCTGGAAGTGACGTCATAATCGCGCGACGGGAAACCCCGTATTTATCGTGTGAAAAAAAAGGCGCTAATTTTAAACTGTTTTTGAGAGGAATTTTCATTCATTTCACATTGTTTTAGCAAAAACGATCAGAGGTCAATCTTAATATATATATATGTTGTGCCATTTTATGGAAAGTTAAAAGATGATGTCAGTGGAGCTTTAATGGCACGAGACTGAACAAGCGGACATACTGGGCCATAAACATGCACAGAACTTTATTTACAAACACTTAGCTAACACATTACACCACATATTCATCCATAAACACCAAAGGTGGGCACAGTCCGCCAGAGAGCGCTAAAGTGCTAATCCGCTTACAGCGGACCTAAACTTTTTGTCAGCGTTTTTGTGGTTTGACTAACTTTTATAATTCATAAGCGGATTTGTGCTATTTTTATTTAAAATGCAGTACCGCTAATAACTAATTATCTATCAGTAAAAACCAATAAACTTATTTACAAGCTCTTATGCTGGCTCCGTAGCTGCTTGTTTTACCTTTTTCCCCACCGTAAAGAGCAGAGAGGAGGGAGGGTTGGAGGGGGAGGGAGCAGAGCGGAGAACAGACTCGGATCTACCATGTAGGCAAATGATGCCGTTGCCTGGGGATCCCAATCAGCAGGGGCACCGGCCCCGCCGCGCCCCGGCCAGTCACCTACATCCCTAACATTGATCCTGCTTGTTAATGTACATTTAACATAAAAATAATTATAGTTACGATGAAAACGATCATTAAATACGCAATACAAAAACCGGTCGATTTCTGTATCCCCCTACTAAAAATGGACTATTCCATCTTGACATCTTCCGGGTCAGAGGTGAACTCGGGGGCTAATTCTGTGGCTAGCTGGTTGTGCTGGGTTTCTTGGATAAATCCGCAGAGAACCCCGCTGTTTCAAGCCAAATTAACGCGGCCGGAGGATTTTATTGTGTGTTTTGTGTCGACCACTCGACGGTGAGTCGTTAGTTTTATGTATTTTAGTTACTTTTCATTAAATCTGTTGACTACCTATAGAATCTTGACATCTTCCGGGTCAGAGGTGAACTGGACGCTAACTCTGTGTCTAGCTGGTTGTGCTGGGTTACTTGGATAAATCCGCAGAGAACCCCGCTGTTTCAAGCCAAATTAACGCGGCCGGAGGATTTTATTGTGTGTTTTGTGTCGACCACTCGACGGTGAGTCGTTAGTTTTATGTATTTGGGTTACTTTTATGTATAAATGCGGTGGCGACACACCCGTGTATTTGAGATTTAAAAGTGGTTTTAGGGATTAAAAGATCATTCTCTTTTTTGTTAATTTTGTGGCCGAATAGAATATATGTACGTAAAGTATTAAATAAATCCTTTGATTTTTGTAATTTCATCCTTTTAGGATCATTTTAGTTACTTTTCAGTTGGCAGTGTAGTGCAAATATTGCATAACGCTGCCGGCTACCAATTGTCGAATATAAATAGCGGATTAGATTAGCTTCCCCTAATTTTCATAAGACATTTGTGTGCTTTTGAAATTGTGTACCTAAAAAAATTAATAAGCATTTTAGAAATTGTGGAACTAATTTTTTGATTAGCGTTGCCCACCACTGATAAACACACAAAACCCGTACAGCATGTACAGGTACTGTACAGCAATGTTAGACAGTGCTATTCAGCACAGCACATCTGTACTGTAATTTAAAAAAATCTACTGACATATGAAAACAAAGTGATTTAGTGTACAGTCCAGTTCAGAAACTTTTAAAAGGTACAGTAATGTATTTTTCAGCACAGAGAAAGCATACAAAATACAAATCTCTTCCTAAACAGTTCTCAGCCATAATCTGCAAATGATGTCAACCATGAACCATGAACACTTCTCAAAGAGCAGCAGCTGTTAACATCAAAGCGCAGCAAATCAGCAGCAACTCCCATCCATCCATCCATCCATCAGCAGCAGCAGCTATTGACATGAATCAGCACCAAATCAGTAGCAAATCATATCCATCAGAAACATGTTGCAACCATCATGTATGTGAAACAAGTGCCTTGGTGTACAGTCCATGTCCATATGCATGAAAAAGAAGTCCATGAACTCTAAACTAGAAGCAGCAGAAAAAGGAAACAAAATTCCTTTACTTTGATTGAAGTGTAGGTAGACACTGATGTTTTTCTCAAGTTCAAACCTGGATCAGATGGAACTGCTTAGCCAGTGCTCAACAATGAATGATGGGAGCATTTTAGGCCAGGTGTGAGTTCAGACAGGTGTGAGTTCAGGTGTGTGGTCCTGATGAGAGCAGGTCTGTCCATCAGAAAAAGTGTGTTTTTTTGTTTTGGCAGCAGTCATAGAGGCAGAAGGTGTTGACACACAGGTGATGGATGGAGGCAGCTGGCAGGACACCAGAGACAGGCAGGAATGACGTCCAGGACGACAGAGGCAGGCAGGACAGACGCCCATCTATGAAGAAAGTCCACGATGTGAGCTGTGTAGAAATTATAGCAACACAAATATGAACATGTGCACTTACAGCTGGACAATGAACTGCAAAGACAACATGAAAAACAGACAGAGAACAACTTCTACTCACTGCTGATGTTAACAAACTGATGGGACAGCAGCGAAGCTAGGCAGCAGGCAGGACGACAGAGGTAGGACAGAGTGGACACTTGTCTATCCATGAGGAAAGTCCACGATGTGAGCTGTATAGAAATTACAGCAACACAAAAATGAACATGTGCACTTTCAGCTGGACAATGAACTGCCTGCAAAGAAAACATGAAAATGACAAACATCTTGTCCTTACATGATTGGTGTGGTGCAATGTGTAGATGGAGAGGTGCTAGTGGGAGGGAGGCAGGCAGGCAGGACAAAGCAGAGGACACACGTCCGTCCATGAGGCAAGAGCAGCAGGTGGAGGTACCGTAGCCTGGTCCATGAGCAGGGCCGGATTTAGGAGGATGGAGGCCCCTGGGCTTGAGTCAATATGGGGGCCCATATATATATATATATTTTTTTTTTTGGTTCAGATGATCTATAATAAAAAATAAATATATATAAACTGGTTCATATCCAAATTACTATGGTAAAGTATGATGAGTTATTCACCAACATACTTTCGAAGGTAGTAAATCTTTTCACTTACTAGGATGTTCTTTCTTTCAAACAGCATTTG
The DNA here is from genome assembly GCA_038048925.1 of Garcialebias charrua. NCBI lineage: Eukaryota > Metazoa > Chordata > Actinopteri > Cyprinodontiformes > Rivulidae > Garcialebias > Garcialebias charrua. The sequence goes on along the minus strand of JBBPBX010075712.1, from coordinate 6,879 downwards.
AAATGAAAATGTCCGGTCCTTGTACTGTACTTGATAGGATCACCAACAGTTTTCCATTTGTCATAACTGAACTTGAAACGAGTTTGAAGCTTGTTTAATCTTATGCAGTGCTTGGCCTTTCTCTGTGAGTTGTCTCTGTCTTACACTTTTCCTCAAGCTCTCAGCTGAAACAGCTTGACTTGTGCTTGGCTCTAATGGGTTTATATCTGCGGCTTCTTCTTCCTGATTTCCTTCTCGCTGCAACTCCACAGCTTCAGCATCACAGTCGTTTTGCATGGCCTTCTCACTGCTCATTGTATACTTTGGGCCTTATTAATTCAGTTTAACGTTAATGTCCTTATATTAAAGTCTGTAGCTTTAACTTAGCTTAAATACTACCTTTTTTAATTTGTTTATAAACTTGAATAATCCCCTGTTTTTCTTTTCTTTTCAAAACGAACCTAAATGTGGTGTGGGTTTAATTCCCCTTTTAAATACCACCCTTTGAATATATTTACAAACTGAAATAATTTTCACTTCAAAGAACAAGTTAAGCATGGTATTATAAATCTTAAATCAGAATAAGAAATTTTTCATATGTTACAAACAGAAAATTAACCCTGAGTTGCTCTCGGTAGGACTGGAAAGCACCTTGCATGGTAGTCTGCCGCCACCGGTTTATGAATGTGTGTAGCATTCAATATATGTGTAGAACTTTGAGATTTTCAGTAATGAAAAGTGTGTTATAAATTGAATGAATTATTATTATTATTATTAAAATTATTTCAATGTCAAACAAAATTATACAACTTGCTACCCTTTTTTCCCTTTTTTTGTGTTCACGCTTAATTTGCCAAACACTTGTAATTCACTTAAAGTGCGACTGAACCCAGGTTGAGACGGTAACTCCTCCCCCAGGCCATTTTCAAAATTTCTCTCAAAATGGACGTGTAGAGAGTCGAGCAGGGGAGGAGGTTGTGGGTTGTCCTGTGTTCACGCCCCCTCTAGTGGTGAACTCTCACCCCTCCCCAAGTTTAGATTTCAAAATGGCGGATAGTCGCGTCTTCAGTAAGTAAATGCCTAAACTTGTACTAAAATAACAGTTCTAAAATGTTGTTGCGTGTATTTAATCACACACAGCTTAAGCGTATGCTTCTGAACACTGAACACATAAAAAACCTGTGTTTAGTTGCATGGCATGAGGTGTACGGTTGTGTTTTTGTCTTTGTTTGGATCACAATGTTGTAGTCCAGCTGCAGTGACTTTAATTCACCACATCTTATTACTTAGCACATTACAAAAGTAACGTTTCATAATATATTTTATTTTAAAATATTGATTTCATCTACCCTCGTTTTTTTGACGTTTTGGCTTAATTTTAATATGCAACCTAGAACTGAACACACGTTGTTTTTTGAATTGACTATAAATGAGCACTAAACAGTGGTAAAATATTTTATTTGTTTTCCAAAGATCCGTGTTTAGAAACATTCTATAAGCTTGTATGATATATTTGTTATACAGTATATGTTTAAGCTATGTGTCAGCTAATCAAAACTGAGCACAGCTGGTAAGATTTATGAGAAATTATATTTTTTCAATGCAAACCAAACAAATTGCAATGAATTTAACAATACTGTATCCTTTCAAATGATTTTTTCAGAAAACTGTGACGACTCAAGCACCCATGCAGCAGCCACGCAAATGTTGGTACAGCTGAGACCCTGGTGTTTGTTTGTGGCTGGCAGGTGCAGCATCTTGAAGGTGGTTGGGACTGCTTTCTCTTCTGTCCACTGCATCCATACAGACGAGCTGGAGGTGGTGTCCCGTGTCACACGACACAGAAACTTTTGTTGTTTTGAATTAACTTACTGTTAATAAAATGAATCATAAACAACTAGTTTTTGTAATCAATTTCTTTCTTTACAGACCTCTGTATTGATAAATACATTTCCAAGTCATACATCAAAGTCAAATTTAAAAGTCAACTTTATTGTCCAAACTGCAATATGTACAGAACATACACAGGATTGAAATTGCATTTCTCTCAGATGCATGCATAATTTAAACAAACATTTAATAAACATGTTTACATCAGCAATTTTTACAAAGTAATGTTTAAATTTAATATAAATTATAATTGTTTCAGGTGTGCAAATATTAAATATTGTAAAACAAAAGAAACAAAGTGCAATAATCAATTAGAGTAATCCAAATTGTACATTATTAAAAAAGTTATAGGAAGCATAAATTTTTAAACGTTAAAATTTAAAAGTTTCCTGTACTTGAATTTATGACTTATAAAAAAATCCCTTTCTGACATAGGTTATGGCCAGATGTGAACAGGTGGGTGTGTACACCTGTGTTACAGACCACCCAGGTGCCCAGTCCACACAGGGTTAGAAGAAAACAAATAATAATTTAACACAAGCACATAGTTATTTACATAAAGGGTATCCTATTCTAAAAGAAGTTCACAGAACCAGATGCGAAGTGCCAAATGTGTGACATGTATTTCAAATTCAGCGGAAGATGATGCAGTCTCGGCCAGAGCTGCGTCATCTCTTGAGACCTCCATCCACGACAATGTTGGGTGCAGCTGAGACCTTGGTGTTTGTTTGTGGATGGCAGGTGGACCATCCTGCGGGTGGAGCATCCTGAAGGTGGTCTGGAGTGTTTGGGACTGCTGCACGGCTCAGATTCCCTGGATGTGGAACGCCTCATATGGAGCTAAAAAACAACAACACATTTTTAATCACCTTACAAAAAAACATACTTGAGAAACATTACTGTTTTATATTTATTTATTTATCACCAGGAGCTGTCGATTAAAATGAGCTATAACTGTGACACGATAGTGTGGACTCGTTTCAGAACTCCGATGCGCCTCACGGTTGGATCCCGACACAGGGGGAACAGATTCTCATCTCAGGGGGGAACAGAGCATTTAAACACAACTACAACACAAACTTAACGTTGATCAGCAACAGATGAAAACGCCACGACCTTGTGGGGCCACACCGAAGCAAAGCATGCAGGTCGCAAACACAGCACATGAAGAAACACGTCATATACTCAAAAGATAAATTATGGAATGAAAGGTGTAAAATGGTACTCACCTCCAAACGGATTGTACCCTGATGGTGTAAGGGTGGGTGAACATCAGTTTGAAGAGCTATTCTTGGAACAGCTTCACTCATCAATGCTAATGCTATGTTGCTAATTGCTAATCCAACCCCTGAACTCTGGAGGGGGAGTGACCTTCTCGGGGGCATGCGCGTAGGCAAGGGGGGTTCGAACGAACCGCCCACTTTTAAAGGAGCAGTTGACAGTGCTGAATTGATGTGGCTGGATAGCTCAACTGATAAAGCCTCCGCCTTCAGTCCCAAAGGTCGTGAGATCGAGTCCCGCATGGTACAACATTTTTTTTTTTTTTATTCATTCCAAATTAAAAAAGCACAAGAAAACTATTTACAAAACAGCAAGGAATAAAACAATGCATTAAATGAAAGGAATCAGACGAAGAAAATAATCTTATCTGCCCCTTCTCAAACTATTTTTTTTTTCAAACACTTGATTCAAACAACTAATTTTACATTTGTCTTTTATTGGATAAAAAAGTAGTTAATATGCGCCTGTGAAGAAAGAAGAATGTGTTAACCACAGGCTGTGGTTAACACATTCTTCTTTTTTTATCCAATAAAAGAGTGTTTGGAAAAAAAATAGTTTGAGAAGGGGCAGATAAGATTATTTTCTTCGTCTGATTCCTTTCATTTAATGCATTGTTTTATTCCTTGCTGTTTTGTAAATAGTTTTCTTGTGCTTTTTTAATTTGGAATGAATAAAAAAAAAAAAAAATGTTGTACCATGCGGGACTCGATCTCACGACCTTTGGGACTGAAGGCGGAGGCTTTATTAGTTGAGCTATCCAGCCACATCAGTTCAGCATTGTCAACTTCTCCTTTAAAACGAACCGCCCCCCACAAAATTCTGGCTACGCCCATGCTCGGGGGAGTGGCTCCACTTTTATATTAAGGCAGGAGACGATGTGACGTCACAACGTAGCAGACATGTCACAACAGAGAAATTGAGCTAATAGTAAAATTAACGTGCAATAACTTCTGTTCAACCCATAGGGCTACCGTGAACACGTTTTTAGACCAAATATTGCCGATTTTAACTAATACGCACAAATACATGAAAATTTACACAGAAATAGTGCTCTGAAACTTTTTATACACATTCTAGGGAGTTTATCAGCTAAAAAAACATAAATTTGGGTTTAGTCGCTCTTTAAAACTAGCTTGGAAACAATCACCTTGAATGAAACAAACAATTTCTTAACTTTTAAACTTGTGCCTCTTTACCACAGCAGGTTAAAGCACTTACAAAGTCCCTTTAAAGTTAGCTAGGTTAATTCAACTGTTCACCATTAACTTATTTTAAAGGTGTTACTTGCTAGCAGATTAACCCAACTGAACTCCTGCACACTGGCTGCCTCTGGTTAGGGTGATCTGCGCTTGCAACGTCTCTCTCTTTGATCCCAGAGAGTGACATTACCGCTTAAGGAGTTCAGTGCTCTTGCTCCGGAGCAACGTGCGGGCTTCTCTCCTCCCTCTGCTCCTGTCTCCAGAAACAGCTCTCTCTCAAGCATGTAGCAGGCACATAGAGTTCTGACTTAACTCCAGCAGTAGCAGACTGAGTTCAGACACTATCCGTTCACAAAAAAAAAAAAACTTCCTTCGGGGACGGGGTCCCCAAAAGTGCCGGGGCCCCGGGCTGCAGCACCGGGAAGCCCCTGCGAGAATCCGGGCTTGTCCATGAGGCAAGAGCAACAGGTGGTTCTGTTGAAACCCACACACAGACGTAAACATCTGCAGAAATGAAAACACAGACAACAACATCTCCTTACCTGTGTGGTGTGGAGAAGAGTTGTTCAGATGAAGGAGAGAGCAGCAGGTTGGTTCTGTTGAAACCCACACACAGATGTCAACATCTGCAGAAATGAAAGCACAGACAACAACAACTTCTCCTTACCTGTATGGTGTGGTGCACATGTGTGGATGGACCAGGGGGTCGTGACACTTTGGAGGCTGTCGAGGGAGAGGTGATGATTACAGTAGATGTAGCATAAAACAAAAAATAAAGGAAAAAACATTGGCATGTCTTTGCTGTACCTTTCCGACGATGCTATGCAGGTATGGAGGTGGGTAGGTCAGTGATGGGATGGTGGAGCTGGTGGAGAGGAGGTGGAGGAGGAGGAGCAGCAGGCTGTGAACATAAGCAGATACAAATTGATTAACAGATGAAGTTACTGTGTGTAGCATGACACAACTCAGAAAAATAAAAATAACATTTCATTACTGTACCTGGAGGGAGGGAGCGGGGAGGGGGAGGCATCTTTTACTGGGGAGAGGGTGAGCTGTCCATGGACTCCTCCTGGCTTGCTGCAGGAGGACTGGCTGGAGTTGGTTCTTTTGGTGCACCAGCAGATCCTGGAGGAGCTGCAGAGACCTTTGTGACAAATTTTAACATGTTGCTCTGCACAGCCTCTTGTTTCTTGTCATCCAGGATCTGCTGGTAACATGCAAGCCCATCCAAGACAACTCTTCGAGCCCTGTCAAACCTCTCCCCATCTTCGTCCTGTGCCTCTAACCGTGCCAAGCCGTTGTTGAAGTCTTTGAAGGCCATGACCAACTCCTGCCTGCTGAAGGTCTTGGGTGGAGGGTTGGCCTGCTCCTCTTCCTCAGCCGAGACGTGCCTGTCCAGGAGAATGAGGTCGTCCACTGACAGCTCCTGTCCTGCTGCACCCAGAAGCTGTTGGACATAATCCACGTCCATCTGCAGCTCCAGTGACCTGCCCATCCTCACAATGTCCTCAATGACATTGTCAACTTCCTTGGAATCGTGTACCTCCATCACAAGCTGTAGACACAGCTTGTTCCACACGCCGCTCATGTTGTTCTGAGTCACACGATTCCAGGAGTCAGCAATGTTCACCACAGCATCGTGGATGTTGTACGTTCTCCAGAAGTCTTTGAGGCTGACAGCTGGAGTCATTCCAGGTTGCCTCCAAAGTGTCACGGACGACCCTCTGGAGGTAGTACGCCTTAAACGTACTGATCACCCCCTGGTCCATTGGCTGGATCAGCGAGGTCATGTTTGGAGGCAGGTACACCACCTTCACATACGGGTTAATGTCAGTGAGATCAGGGGGGTGTCCTGGAGCCAGTGGCGGCTGGTGATATTTTTTTATGGGGGGGCGCCATAAAAAATTTTTAAGCATGTGTAGAAGTATGCATAATTATGTTTGTATACTGTAAAGTAAGTTTGTTCATGTTTTTTATTTGTATATATCAGGTGTATCCATTTGTATAAAACTATCATTAATAAAACATGGTTCATCTTCACCTTGTTTGAGGCATCAGTGTGAAAAGAGAATGGGAGTGTTCTGCTTCCACTTTTCAATTGTTAGACAACTTCTATCATATTCTGTTATTATTTTAGTAATACAAGTTCATAACATAAATAGAATTGTGAGGGTCCAGACTTAAATAAGGACAAAGGTGTTCAAAAATCCACCAAATAATTCAATTTAACAGTTCCAAAAATAAACTAACAAATAATTAAATTTCAATGAAAAATAAATCAAAAGATAATAACAAATTTGGCCCAACTTAAACAGGTCAACTGAAGTCTAACAAGGAGGAATGATTCCAGATTAGATTTTAAATAACTGATTTATGGGGAAGAAAAATGATCTATTTTACTGTGATCCACCTGATGAGCTCCACTTATACTTAACGCTGCAGTCAAGTCCTCTTCGCTGGAGCATTGATGCCTACTCATGGTATTTATGCTTCTAGCCAGTTTCTGAGTACAGTACTTTGAGAGACACTT
>JBBPBX010075711.1:0-17283 GCA_038048925.1 Garcialebias charrua | reverse complement strand
GCACTAATGATGAACTAATGAATTAAATGATGAATAAAACAGACCTGTACATGATGAGCAGCACTAATGATGAACTAATGAATTAAATGATGAATAAAACAGACCTGTACATGATGAGCAGCACTAATGATGAACTAATGAATTAAATGATGAATAAAACAGACCTGTACATGATGAGCAGCACTAATGATGAACTAATGAATTAAATGATGAATAAAACAGACCTGTACATGATGAGCAGCACTAATGATGAACTAATGAATTAAATGATGAATAAAACAGACCTGTACATGATGAGCAGCACTAATGATGAACTAATGAATTAAATGATGAATAAAACAGACCTGTACATGATGAGCAGCACTAATGATGAACTAATGAATTAAATGATGAATAAAACAGACCTGTACATGATGAGCAGCACTAATGATGAACTAATGAATTAAATGATGAATAAAACAGACCTGTACATGATGAGCAGCACTAATGATGAACTAATGAATCAAATGATGAATAAAACAGACCTGTACATGATGAGCAGCACTAATGATGAACTAATGAATCAAATGATGAATAAAACAGACCTGTACATGATGAGCAGCACTAATGATGAACTAATGAATCAAATGATGAATAAAACAGACCTGTACATGATGAGCAGCACTAATGATGAACTAATGAATTAAATGATGAATAAAACAGACCTGTACATGATGAGCAGCACTAATGATGAACTAATGAATCAAATGATGAATAAAACAGACCTGTACATGATGAGCAGCACTAATGATGAACTAATGAATCAAATGATGAATAAAACAGACCTGTACATGATGAGCAGCACTAATGATGAACTAATGAATCAAATGATGAATAAAACAGACCTGTACATGATGAGCAGCACTAATGATGAACTAATGAATCAAATGATGAATAAAACAGACCTGTACATGATGAGCAGCACTAATGATGAACTAATGAATTAAATGATGAATAAAACAGACCTGTACATGATGAGCAGCACTAATGATGAACTAATGAATTAAATGATGAATAAAACAGACCTGTACATGATGAGCAGCACTAATGATGAACTAATGAATTAAATGATGAATAAAACAGACCTGTACATGATGAGCAGCACTAATGATGAACTAATGAATCAAATGATGAATAAAACAGACCTGTACATGATGAGCAGCACTAATGATGAACTAATGAATCAAATGATGAATAAAACAGACCTGTACATGATGAGCAGCACTAATGATGAACTAATGAATTAAATGATGAATAAAACAGACCTGTACATGATGAGCAGCACTAATGATGAACTAATGAATTAAATGATGAATAAAACAGACCTGTACATGATGAGCAGCACTAATGATGAACTAATGAATTAAATGATGAATAAAACAGACCTGTACATGATGAGCAGCACTAATGATGAACTAATGAATCAAATGATGAATAAAACAGACCTGTACATGATGAGCAGCACTAATAATAATAATAATAATAATGAATTCCATTTATAATGCACTTTTCATTAATAAAAATCTCAAAGTGCTACAAAGCAAAGATCAAAATAAAACAAGTGATAAAATCAAATAAAATCAATAATGATATCAGCTAAGATCAAAGATAAAATCATGTGGAGGCAGAATAGGCTTGCTTAAAAAGAAAGGTCTTTATGCTGCTTTTAAAGTCAACCAGTGACTGTGGAGCTCTCAGGTCGTCAGGGAGGGAGTTCCACAGGCGGGGGGCAGCCACACAGAATGCTCGGTCTCCCATGGTCCTCAATTTGGTCCGAGGAATATGAAGGAAATTACTGTTCTGTGATCGTAGAGACCGGGTGGATGAATATGGTGCAAGAATGTCCTTTAGATAGTCAGGTGAAGTTCCGTGCAAGCATTGATGGGTAATGAGAGCAGTTTTGTACTGAATTCTGTAGGTGACAGGAAGCCAATGGAGGTTATGGAGAATGGGTGTAATATGTTCAAATTTACGAACTCTCAACAGAATCCTTGCTGCACTGTTTTGAATGTATTGAAGTTTCTGAAGGTTTTTGCCAGGGATACCAATAAACAGGGAGTTGCAGTAGTCGAGCCTGGAGGAGACAAAGGCATGGACGAGTTTCTCAGCATCAGGAAAAGTCAGAGATGGGCGAAGTCTGGAGATGTTTCGAAGATGGAAGAAGCAGGTTTTAAACAGATGCTTAATGTGATTTTCAAATGTAAGATGAGAGTCCATTTTTATTCCAAGATTTGTAACAGAGGTGGAGAGGGGGATGTCTTGACCAGAGAAGGAGATTGTTGTTAAAGTTGATGTTTGTATCTGGTGAGGGGTGCCAATCAATATGGCCTCAGTCTTCGAGCAGTTTAATTGAAGAAAATTCTGATTCATCCATGCCTTTATTTCCTCCAGGCAGGCAGAGAGAACAGTGAGTGAAGACGGAGATAGGGATGATGATGATGTTCCAGTCCTGATGTAAAGCTGCGTGTCGTCGGCATAGCAGTGAAAAGAAATGTTGAACTGATTGATAATTTGACCTAAAGGCAGCATGTAGAGGGAAAACAGCAGGGGCCCCAGAACTGACCCCTGAGGGACACCACAGGAGACACCGACTGTCTGGGAAGTGGCATTGCCAAGGCTAACACATTCCAGCCTATCGGAGAGGAAAGATCTGAACCAGTCCAGGACAATGTCACAGAGACCGACCTCCACATGAAGACGGTGGAGGAGGATATTATGGTCCACAGTGTCGAAGGCTGCAGTGAGGTCAAGGAGGACAAGGATGGAGGGAGAACCAGTGTCAGCAGCCATGAGGACATCATTTGTTACTCTCAGCAGTGCAGTCTCAGTACTGTGAGCTGCTCTGAATCCAGACTGGAATTTCTCATACAGAGAGTGTTGTTGTAGGTGGTCCTGCAGCTGAGCAGCAACTGCTTTCTCCAGCACTTTGGACAGAAATGGGAGGTGGGAAATTGGGCGGTAATTAGAAAAAATGTCGGGATCCAAATTAGATTTTTTCAGAAGAGGCCTAATGATGGCAGTTTTTAGAGGCAATGGAACATGACCAGATTGTAGAGACTTGTTTATTATTTGTGTGATTAATGGGCTTATTGCAGAGTGATTGGATTTTATGAGAGACGAGGGGAAGGGATCCAGGGCGCAGGATGAAGGCTTCATTTTCTTGAGGATGGTCTCTACCTCACTCTGAACGACTTCATCAAAGCTGCTCAGGGTCCCAGAAAGCAGACGGGTAGATGGCACACTAAGATCAGGGAGGTTGTGGAGCTGGGATCTGATAGTGTCAACTTTGTTTTTAAATGATGAGAGGAACAGGTCGCATTTTTGAACAGAGTCCTCATGAGTTTGTTTAATGGGATTAAGCAGATGAGTTATTGTGGAGAAGAGCTGTTTAGAGTTTCCAGGGCAGGTGTTGATGATGTTGGAATAATATTTGGAGCGTGCTTCTTTAAGAGAATAGGCGTACGCTTTCTGATGTTCTTTGTACGCTTGCTTATGTACCGAGAGACCAGATGATTTTACACGTCTCTCAATAGCACGGCCAGTTGCCTTCATCCTGCGCAGCTCATCAGTGTACCAGGGGGCTGAACGGGAGAAAGACACCAGTCTTGACTTCAGGGGAGCATGTAGGTCCAGAAGCTCCTGGAGAGATTGGTTGTAATAATCCACAGAGTCATCTGCAGATGAGTGATTGACAGCGGTCAGGGTGTGAAGATCAGCAGACAAAACCTCAGGGGAAATGTTTTTATAGTCACGGAACTGGATAGGTCGTTTTGGGTTAGAAGCAGGCGAAGTTGAAGGCACTTCCAGGGAGATGACCCTGTGGTCTGAGACACCCAGGTCATATACAGACAAGTTATTAAGTACAGTGTCTGTAATCACCAAATCCAGAGTATGCCCCCTGTTGTGCGTAGGGGCGTCCACATGTTGGGTGAGGTTGAGAGATTCCAAAAGAGACTTCAAATCTGTAGCCAGAGAGGAAGAGGAATTGTCCATGTGGATATTTAGATCGCCAAGAAAAATAGTTTTTACAGGGGAGGTGCAGAAAAAAGTGAGGAGGTCATGTATTTCTGAGTTAAATGAAACATGTGGTTTGGGAGGTCTATAAATCAATATAACGTTCATCAGGAGTGGGGCTTTGAAGTTGAAGGCCAAACATTCAAAAGAAGAAAAATTATGAGAAGACAGATGTGACAATTTTAAATTACTGCGGTAAATTACAGCCAGACCACCACCGCGGCCAGTGCTGCGGGCTCTCTGCAGATAACTGTATCCAGATGGACAAGCTTCATTCAGAGAACTGAACACGTCTGGTTGATGCCAGGTTTCTGTGAGGCACATGAAGTCCAAGTTTTTCTCCAGGATGTGATCATGAATTAGACATGATTTATTGGATAGTGATTGTACATTGAAAAGTTCTATTTTAATGCTAGTTGGTGTAGGAGCTTTTTGAACCGGTTTAAGCAGACTGAAATCCAGTGTCTTTGTGTCTTTGTGATGGACTGGAGACATGTCCAGGTGTCCCTGTGATGGACTGGAGACATGTCCAGGTGTCTCTGTGATGGACTGGAGACATGTCCAGGTGTCTCTGTGATGGACTGGAGACATGTCCAGGTGTCTCTGTGATGGACTGGAGACATGTCCAGGTGTCCCTGTGATGGACTGGAGACATGTCCAGGTGTCCCTGTGATGGACTGGAGACATGTCCAGGTGTCCCTGTGATGGACTGGAGACATGTCCAGGTGTCCCTGTGATGGACTGGAGACATGTCCAGGTGTCTCTGTGATGGACTGGAGACATGTCCAGGTGTCCCTGTGATGGACTGGAGACATGTCCAGGTGTCCCTGTGATGGACTGGAGACCTGTCCAGGTGTCCCTGTGATGGACTGGAGACATGTCCAGGTGTCCCTGTGATGGACTGGAGACCTGTCCAGGTGTCCCTGTGATGGACTGGAGACCTGTCCAGGTGTCCCTGTGATGGACTGGAGACATGTCCAGGTGTCCCTGTGATGGACTGGAGACCTGTCCAGGTGTCCCTGTGATGGACTGGAGACCTGTCCAGGTGTCCCTGTGATGGACTGGAGACCTGTCCAGGTGTCCCTGTGATGGACTGGAGACCTGTCCAGGTGTCCCTGTGATGGACTGGAGACCTGTCCAGGTGTCCCTGTGATGGACTGGAGACATGTCCAGGTGTCCCTGTGATGGACTAGAGACCTGTCCAGGTGTCCCTGTGATGGACTAGAGACCTGTCCAGGTGTCCCTGTGATGGACTAGAGACCTGTCCAGGTGTCCCTGTGATGGACTAGAGACCTGTCCAGGTGTCCCTGTGATGGACTAGAGACCTGTCCAGGTGTCCCTGTGATGGACTAGAGACATGTCCAGGTGTCCCTGTGATGGACTAGAGACCTGTCCAGGTGTCCCTGTGATGGACTAGAGACCTGTCCAGGTGTCCCTGTGATGGACTAGAGACCTGTCCAGGTGTCCCTGTGATGGACTAGAGACCTGTCCAGGTGTCCCTGTGATGGACTAGAGACCTGTCCAGGTGTCCCTGTGATGGACTAGAGACCTGTCCAGGTGTCCCTGTGATGGACTAGAGACCTGTCCAGGTGTCCCTGTGATGGACTAGAGACCTGTCCAGGTGTCCCTGTGATGGACTAGAGACCTGTCCAGGTGTCCCTGTGATGGACTAGAGACCTGTCCAGGTGTCCCTGTGATGGACTAGAGACCTGTCCAGGTGTCCCTGTGATGGACTAGAGACCTGTCCAGGTGTCCCTGTGATGGACTAGAGACCTGTCCAGGTGTCCCTGTGATGGACTAGAGACCTGTCCAGGTGTCCCTGTGATGGACTAGAGACCTGTCCAGGTGTCCCTGTGATGGACTAGAGACCTGTCCAGGTGTCCCTGTGATGGACTAGAGACCTGTCCAGGTGTCCCTGTGATGGACTAGAGACCTGTCCAGGTGTCCCTGTGATGGACTAGAGACCTGTCCAGGTGTCCCTGTGATGGACTAGAGACCTGTCCAGGTGTCCCTGTGATGGACTGGAGACATGTCCAGGTGTCCCTGTGATGGACTGGAGACATGTCCAGGTGTCCCTGTGATGGACTGGAGACATGTCCAGGTGTCCCTGTGATGGACTGGAGACATGTCCAGGTGTCCCTGTGATGGACTGGAGACATGTCCAGGTGTCCCTGTGATGGACTGGAGACATGTCCAGGTGTCCCTGTGATGGACTGGAGACATGTCCAGGTGTCCCTGTGATGGACTGGAGACATGTCCAGGTGTCCCTGTGATGGACTGGAGACATGTCCAGGTGTCCCTGTGATGGACTGGAGACATGTCCAGGTGTCCCTGTGATGGACTGGAGACATGTCCAGGTGTCCCTGTGATGGACTGGAGACATGTCCAGGTGTCCCTGTGATGGACTGGAGACATGTCCAGGTGTCCCTGTGATGGACTGGAGACATGTCCAGGTGTCCCTGTGATGGACTGGAGACATGTCCAGGTGTCCCTGTGATGGACTGGAGACATGTCCAGGTGTCCCTGTGATGGACTGGAGACATGTCCAGGTGTCCCTGTGATGGACTGGAGACATGTCCAGGTGTCCCTGTGATGGACTGGAGACATGTCCAGGTGTCCCTGTGATGGACTGGAGACATGTCCAGGTGTCCCTGTGATGGACTAGAGGCATGTCTTGGTTGTCCCTGTGATGGACTAGAGACATGTCCAGGTGTCCCTGTGATGGACTAGAGACATGTCCAGGTGTCCCTGTGATAGACTGGAGACCTGTCTGGACTAGAGGCATAATAATAATAATAATAATGAATTCAATTTATAACGCACTTTTCATTAATGAAAATCTCAAAGTGCTACAAGGAGCAACAGAATTAAATGACAATAAAACAAATAATAAAACAATTAAAATCAATAACAATATCAGCTAAGATCAAAAGTAGAATCATGAGGAGGTAGAGTATGCTTGGTCGAAAAGAAAGGTCTTCAAGTCGCTCTTAAAGTCAACCACAGACTGTGGGGCTCTTAGACAGTCAGGAAGAGAGTTCCACAGGCGGGGGGCAGCCACACTGAAAGCCCGGTCTCCCATGGTCCTTAATTTGGTTCTCGGAATGTGAAGGAGATTGCTGTTCTGTGACCGCAGCGAACGGGTGGATGAGTATGGAATAAGAATATCCTTCAGATAATCTGGTGAAGTTCCGTGTAAGCATTGATGTGTAATGAGAGCAGTTTTGTACTGAATTCTGTAGGTGACAGGAAGCCAATGAAGGTTATGGAGAATGGGTGTAATATGTTCAAATTTACGAACTCTCAACAAGATCCTTGCTGCACTGTTTTGAATATATTGAAGTTTCTGAAGGTTTTTGCCAGGGATTCCAATAAACAGGGAGTTGCAGTAGTCGAGCCTGGAGGAGACAAAAGCATGGACGAGCTTCTCAGCATCGGAAAAAGTTAGGGATGGGCGAAGTCTGGAGATGTTTCGAAGATGGAAGAAGCAAGTTTTAAACAGAAGCTTAATGTGATTTTCAAATGTAAGATGAGAGTCCATTTTTATTCCAAGATTTGTAACAGAGGTGGAGAGGGGGATGTCTTGTCCAGAAAAGGAAAGTGTTGTTATAGGAGATGTTTGTACCTGGTGAGGGGTGCCAATCAGTATGGCCTCAGTCTTGGAGCAGTTTAATTGAAGAAAGTTCTGATTCATCCATGCCCTAATTTCCTCCAGGCAGGCAGAGAGGGCAGTGAGTGAAGATGGAGATGACAAGGTGGAAGATGAGGATGCTCCAGTCCTGATGTAGAGCTGTGTATCGTCGGCATAACAGTGAAAAGAAATGTTGAACTGATTAATAATTGTCTTGTCTTGGGTGTCCCTGTGATGGACTGGAGACATGTCCAGGTGTCCCTGTAATGGACTAGAGACCTGTCCAGGTGTCCCTGTGATGGACTAGAGGCATGTCTTGGTGTCCCTGTGATGGACTAGAGACATGTCTTGGATGTCCCTGTGATGGACTGGAGACATGTCCAGGTGTCCCTGTGATGGACTGGAGACATGTCCAGGTGTCCCTGTGATGGACTGGAGACATGTCCAGGTGTCCCTGTGATGGACTGGAGACATGTCCAGGTGTCCCTGTGATGGACTGGAGACATGTCCAGGTGTCTCTGTGATGGACTGGAGACATGTCCAGGTGTCTCTGTGATGGACTGGAGACATGTCCAGGTGTCTCTGTGATGGACTGGAGACATGTCCAGGTGTCCCTGTGATGGACTGGAGACATGTCCAGGTGTCCCTGTGATGGACTGGAGACATGTCCAGGTGTCCCTGTGATGGACTGGAGACATGTCCAGGTGTCCCTGTGATGGACTGGAGACATGTCCAGGTGTCCCTGTGATGGACTGGAGACATGTCCAGGTGTCCCTGTGATGGACTGGAGACATGTCCAGGTGTCCCTGTGATGGACTGGAGACATGTCCAGGTGTCCCTGTGATGGACTGGAGACATGTCCAGGTGTCCCTGTGATGGACTGGAGACCTGTCCAGGTGTCCCTGTGATGGACTGGAGACATGTCCAGGTGTCCCTGTGATGGACTAGAGACCTGTCCAGGTGTCCCTGTGATGGACTAGAGACCTGTCCAGGTGTCCCTGTGATGGACTAGAGACCTGTCCAGGTGTCCCTGTGATGGACTAGAGACCTGTCCAGGTGTCCCTGTGATGGACTAGAGACCTGTCCAGGTGTCCCTGTGATGGACTAGAGACCTGTCCAGGTGTCCCTGTGATGGACTAGAGACCTGTCCAGGTGTCCCTGTGATGGACTAGAGACCTGTCCAGGTGTCCCTGTGATGGACTAGAGACCTGTCCAGGTGTCCCTGTGATGGACTAGAGACCTGTCCAGGTGTCCCTGTGATGGACTAGAGACCTGTCCAGGTGTCCCTGTGATGGACTAGAGACCTGTCCAGGTGTCCCTGTGATGGACTAGAGACCTGTCCAGGGGTCCCTGTGATGGACTAGAGACCTGTCCAGGTGTCCCTGTGATGGACTAGAGACCTGTCCAGGGGTCCCTGTGATGGACTAGAGACCTGTCCAGGTGTCCCTGTAATGGACTAGAGACCTGTCCAGGGGTCCCTGTGATGGACTAGAGACCTGTCCAGGTGTCCCTGTGATGGACTAGAGACATGTCCAGGTGTCCCTGTGATGGACTAGAGACCTGTCCAGGTGTCCCTGTAATGGACTAGAGACCTGTCCAGGGGTCCCTGTGATGGACTAGAGACTTGTCCAGGGGTCCCTGTGATGGACTAGAGACCTGTCCAGGTGTCCCTGTAATGGACTAGAGACCTGTCCAGGGGTCCCTGTGATGGACTAGAGACTTGTCCAGGTGTCCCTGTAATGGACTAGAGACATGTCCAGGGGTCCATGTGATGGACTAGAGACCTGTCCAGGTGTCTCTGTAATGGACTAGAGACCTGTCCAGGGGTCCCTGTGATGGACTAGAGACCTGTCCAGGGGTCCCTGTGATGGACTAGAGACCTGTCCAGGTGTCCCTGTAATGGACTAGAGACATGTCCAGGTGTCCCTGTGATGGACTAGAGACATGTCCAGGGGTCCCTGTGATGGACTAGAGACCTGTCCAGGTGTCCCTGTAATGGACTAGAGACCTGTCCAGGGGTCCCTGTGATGGACTAGAGACTTGTCCAGGGGTCCCTGTGATGGACTAGAGACCTGTCCAGGTGTCCCTGTGATGGACTAGAGACCTGTCCAGGTGTCCCTGTAATGGACTAGAGACCTGTCCAGGGGTCCCTGTGATGGACTAGAGACTTGTCCAGGGGTCCCTGTGATGGACTAGAGACCTGTCCAGGTGTCCCTGTGATGGACTAGAGACCTGTCCAGGTGTCCCTGTGATGGACTAGAGACTTGTCCAGGTGTCCCTGTGATGGACTAGAGACCTGTCCAGGTGTCCCTGTGATGGACTGGAGACCTGTCCAGGTGTCCCTGTGATGGACTGGAGACATGTCCAGGTGTCCCTGTGATGGACTGAGACATGTCCAGGTGTCCCTGTGATGGACTGGAGACATGTCCAGGTGTCCCTGTGATGGACTGGAGACATGTCCAGGTGTCCCTGTGATGGACTGGAGACATGTCCAGGTGTCCCTGTGATGGACTGGAGACATGTCCAGGTGTCCCTGTGATGGACTGAGACATGTCCAGGTGTCCCTGTGATGGACTGAGACATGTCCAGGTGTCCCTGTGATGGACTGGAGACATGTCCAGGTGTCCCTGTGATGGACTGGAGACATGTCCAGGTGTCCCTGTGATGGACTGGAGACATGTCCAGGTGTCCCTGTGATGGACTGAGACATGTCCAGGTGTCCCTGTGATGGACTGAGACATGTCCAGGTGTCCCTGTGATGGACTGGAGACATGTCCAGGTGTCCCTGTGATGGACTGGAGACATGTCCAGGTGTCCCTGTGATGGACTGGAGACATGTCCAGGTGTCCCTGTGATGGACTGGAGACATGTCCAGGTGTCCCTGTGATGGACTGGAGACATGTCCAGGTGTCCCTGTGATGGACTGGAGACATGTCCAGGTGTCCCTGTGATGGACTGGAGACATGTCCAGGTGTCCCTGTGATGGACTGGAGACATGTCCAGGTGTCCCTGTGATGGACTGGAGACATGTCCAGGTGTCCCTGTGATGGACTGGAGACATGTCCAGGTGTCCCTGTGATGGACTGGAGACATGTCCAGGTGTCCCTGTGATGGACTGGAGACATGTCCAGGTGTCCCTGTGATGGACTGGAGACATGTCCAGGTGTCCCTGTGATAGACTGGAGACCTGTCTGGACTAGAGGCATAATAATAATAATAATAATGAATTCAATTTATAACGCACTTTTCATTAATGAAAATCTCAAAGTGCTACAAGGAGCAACAGAATTAAATGACAATAAAACAAATAATAAAACAATTAAAATCAATAACAATATCAGCTAAGATCAAAAGTAGAATCATGAGGAGGTAGAGTATGCTTGGTCGA
This sequence comes from Garcialebias charrua, assembly GCA_038048925.1. Lineage (NCBI taxonomy): Eukaryota > Metazoa > Chordata > Actinopteri > Cyprinodontiformes > Rivulidae > Garcialebias > Garcialebias charrua. Next base: position 6,211 of record JBBPBX010075711.1, on the reverse strand, counting down.
AAAGAAAGGTCTTCAAGTCGCTCTTAAAGTCAACCACAGACTGTGGGGCTCTTAGACAGTCAGGAAGAGAGTTCCACAGGCGGGGGGCAGCCACACTGAAAGCCCGGTCTCCCATGGTCCTTAATTTGGTTCTCGGAATGTGAAGGAGATTACTGTTCTGTGACCGCAGCGAGCGGGTGGATGAGTATGGAATAAGAATATCCTTCAGATAATCTGGTGAAGTTCCGTGTAAGCATTGATGTGTAATGAGAGCAGTTTTGTACTGAATTCTGTAGGTGACAGGAAGCCAATGAAGGTTATGGAGAATGGGCGTAATATGTTCAAATTTACGAACTCTCAACAAGATCCTTGCTGCACTGTTTTGAATATATTGAAGTTTCTGAAGGTTTTTGCCAGGGATTCCAATAAACAGGGAGTTGCAGTAGTCGAGCCTGGAGGAGACAAAAGCATGGACGAGTTTCTCAGCATCAGAAAAAGTTAGAGATGGGCGAAGTCTGGAGATGTTTCGAAGATGGAAGAAGCAGGTTTTAAACAGATGCTTAATGTGATTTTCAAATGTAAGATGAGAGTCCATTTTTATTCCAAGATTTGTAACAGAGGTGGAGAGGGGGATGTCTTGTCCAGAAAAGGAAAGTGTTGTTATAGGAGATGTTTGTACCTGGTGAGGGGTGCCAATCAGTATGGCCTCAGTCTTGGAGCAGTTTAATTGAAGAAAGTTCTGATTCATCCATGCCCTAATTGCCTCCAGGCAGGCAGAGAGGGCAGTGAGTGAAGATGGAGATGACAAGGTGGAAGATGAGGATGCTCCAGTCCTGATGTAAAGCTGTGTATCGTCGGCATAACAGTGAAAAGAAATGTTGAACTGATTAATAATTGTCTTGTCTTGGGTGTCCCTGTGATGGACTGGAGACATGTCCAGGTGTCCCTGTGATGGACTGGAGACATGTCCAGGTGTCCCTGTGATGGACTGGAGACATGTCCAGGTGTCCCTGTGATGGACTGGAGACATGTCCAGGTGTCCCTGTGATGGACTGGAGACATGTCCAGGTGTCCCTGTGATGGACTGGAGACATGTCCAGGTGTCCCTGTGATGGACTGGAGACATGTCCAGGTGTCCCTGTGATGGACTGGAGACATGTCCAGGTGTCCCTGTGATGGACTGGAGACATGTCCAGGTGTCCCTGTGATGGACTGAGACATGTCCAGGTGTCCCTGTGATGGACTGGAGACATGTCCAGGTGTCCCTGTGATGGACTGGAGACATGTCCAGGTGTCCCTGTGATGGACTGGAGACATGTCCAGGTGTCCCTGTGATGGACTGAGACATGTCCAGGTGTCCCTGTGATGGACTGGAGACATGTCCAGGTGTCCCTGTGATGGACTGGAGACATGTCCAGGTGTCCCTGTGATGGACTGGAGACATGTCCAGGTGTCCCTGTGATGGACTGGAGACATGTCCAGGTGTCCCTGTGATGGACTGGAGACATGTCCAGGTGTCCCTGTGATGGACTGGAGACATGTCCAGGTGTCCCTGTGATGGACTGGAGACATGTCCAGGTGTCCCTGTGATGGACTGGAGACATGTCCAGGTGTCCCTGTGATGGACTGGAGACATGTCCAGGTGTCCCTGTGATGGACTGGAGACATGTCCAGGTGTCTCTGTGATGGACTGGAGACATACCATACCATACCATTTTATTTATAAAGCACTTTAAACAGGAACAAGTCCACACCAAAGTGCTGGACAAACAAACACGCAACAGGCAACACAGACAATGAAGTACAACACGAAAAACATAAAAACATTGCAGATCATAAATCAAACGATCCAATACAAATCAGCTGGCATTGAAAGCGATGGAGTAGTAGTGAGTTTTTAACCGGGATTTGAAAACTGAGAGGGAGGGGGCCTGTTTGATGAGCAGCGGTAACTCGTTCCAGAGTCTTGGGCCTGCTACAGAGAACGCCCTGTCACCCCTGCGCTTAAGGCGAGTTTCTGGAACTATTAAGAGTACCTGATCCTCTGACCTCAAAGCACGTGGAGGGACATATGGGTGAATCAGATCCGAGAGATAGGCGGGGGCGAGACTGTTCAGCGATTTGTAGACATACATGAGAATTTTGAATTGGATTCGAAGATGAACCGGTAGCCAGTGAAGGGAGGCCAAGACTGGTGTAATGTGCTCTCTTTTGCGTGTGCTGGTTAAAAATCGGGCAGCTGCGTTCTGAACCAGTTGTAATCGTGCAATGGTGGCTTGACTGACGCCAAGCAGAAGTGAATTGCAGTAATCCAGCCTAGATGTAATGAATGCGTGGATCATTGGACAGGACACCTGGATCTGTGATGGACAAGAGACATGTCTTGGGTGTCCCTGTGATGGACAAGAGAGATGTCTTGGGTGTCCCTCTGATGGACAAGAGAGATGTCTTGGGTGTCCCTCTGATGGACTAGAGACATGTCTTGGGTGTCCCTCTGATGGACTAGAGACATGTCTTGGGTGTCCCTGTGATGGTCTAGAGACATGACCAGGTGTCCCTGTGATGGACTGGAGACCTGTCCAGGTGTCCCTGTGATGGACTGGAGACATGTCCAGGTGTCCCTGTGATGGACTGGAGACCTGTCCAGGTGTCCCTGTGATGGACTGGAGACCTGTCCAGGTGTCCCTGTGATGGACTGGAGACCTGTCCAGGTGTCCCTGTGATGGACTGGAGACCTGTCCAGGTGTCCCTGTGATGGACTGGAGACCTGTCCAGGTGTCCCTGTGATGGACTGGAGACTGTCCAGGTGTCCCTGTGATGGACTGGAGACATGTCCAGGTGTCCCTGTGATGGACTAGAGACCTGTCCAGGTGTCCCTGTGATGGACTAGAGGCTTGTCTTGGGTGTCCCTGTGATGGACAAGAGACATGTTTTGGGTGTCCCTGTGATAGACTAGAGACCTGTCCATGTGTTCCTGGGATGGACTAGAGACATGTCCAGGTGTCCCTGTGATGGACAAGAGACATGTCTTGGGTGTCCCTCTGATGGATTAGAGACATGTCTTTGGTGTCCCTGTGATAGACTGGAGACCTTTCCAAGTGTTCCTGTGATGGACTAGAGACATGTCCAGGTGTCCCTGTGATGGACAAGAGACATGTCTTGGGTGTCCCTCTGATGGACTAGAGACATGTCTTGGCTGTCCCTGTGATGGACAAGAGACATGTCTTGGCTGTCCCTCTGATGGACATGAGAGATGTCTTGGTGTCCCTCTGATGGACTAGAGACATGTCTTGGGTGTCCCTGTGATGGACAAGAGAGATGTCTTGGGTGTCCCTCTGATGGACTAGAGACATGTCTTGGGTGTCCCTGTGATGGACTAGAGACATGTCCAGGTGTCCCTGTGATGGACAAGAGACATGTCTTGGGTGTCCCTCTGATGGATTAGAGACATGTCTTTGGTGTCCCTGTGATAGACTGGAGACCTGTCCAAGTGTTCCTGTGATGGACTAGAGACATGTCTTGGGTGTCCCTCTGATGGACTAGAGACATGTCTTGGGTGTCCCTGTGATGGACAAGAGACATGTCTTGGCTGTCCCTCTGATGGACATGAGAGATGTCTTGGGTGTCCCTGTGATGGACTAGAGACATGTCCAGGTGTCCCTGTGATGGACTGGAGACATGTCCAGGTGTCCCTGTGATGAACTGGAGATCTGTCCTGGGTGTCCCCCACCTCTCACACAGTAACTGCTGGATACATACCTGTCAAGTTTTGGATTTAAAAATAAGGGAAATTTTCTGCCAGGTACTCCGAGCCATCCCACTACCCAACCAAAGTCCAGGGGCCTCATGTACAAAGACTTGCGTAGATTTCTTACTGAAAAGTCACGTACGGACAAATCCAGAAAAGTGTCCACGCACAAAAAAATCCAGATTTATCAAACTGTGCGTACACCGGAATCCACGCACATTCCTTATGTACAACACAATCAACGTGGAATTCAGCGCACATGAGAGAGTGGCCGACTCCGCCCTTGACACGCCTCCGTATGAATATGCAAAGTCATTCAAATATGCCATGCACGACAGGAATGTCGTCTCTGCTCCATTGCAAATCATGTCGGAACGTGGAAAAAAGAGGAACTTCACGGACTGTGAACAGAAATCACTTCTGAGTGAGGCAGAGAAGCACGGAAAAAGGCTTCATTCGGCACGCACAGTGCAAAACAAACCATCCACTTTTAAATAAGAAGTTGACCAAGCTGATCTAACATGCCTGTATAGCTTAGTGGCGAACGCGCCCGCCCTTCGTCCCAAAGGTCGTGAGATCGACTCCCGCTTGGTACAATGTTTTTTTTTTTCATTCCGGATTTAAAGACCACAGGAAAACTATTGAATGAAACAACAAGAAATAGAACAATACATGAAATGAAAGGAAGCAGACGATTTATTGTTTTGTAAATAGTTTTCATGTGTATTTCAATCTGGAACGAAAAAAAAAAGAAAAACGTTGTACCATGCGGGAGTCGATCTCACGACCTTTGGAACTAAAGGCAAGCGCTTTACCCACTGACCTAAACGTAGGCGTGTTAATACAGCTTGGTTAACTTCTTATTTAAAGAAATTACATCTCATTGTTGTCAATATTGTTGCCACTATCTGGCGCATGCTTTTATATCCACTCATCTAATTGCGTCCATGTGGATGTAATAATCGTTAATCATGTGTGTTTGGTGGGATTTATGATTGTTTTCACATCGTGGACACGGTTTCACAGATCACCTGTAAGTGTCGCCAAAGGAACAATAACCACAGAAACGTAAGTGTCGCCAAAGGAACAATAACCACAGAAACGTGCGTACGCAAGCAGGGGAGCAGCCGTGGATTTGTACGTGGAAGCGCAGATATTCCCGTTCATATCAGATTTGATACATACGCCACTTTGCGTGGAAAGTGACGTGCGCAATGTTTTTGTGCGCACGCATGGTTGATACATGAGGCCCCAGGACCCCTTACATTTTAAGACAGGTTTACAAGAAATCTAAAATAACTACCTATCAGCCTCTTACAAACCAGTTATGTTTGTGTGTCTATCTAACATTCAAACCTATTTAGTGAAAAGGATTAGTTGCTATAATTTAAAGGGAACAGAAATGTTTGTTAAACCTAAGTTTAGAACCAGTTTAAAGGGTAGGTCTACTGCAATAAGAGGAATTGATCTTTGGAATGGACTAGAGGACAATGTAAAAAATGTGAAGTCCATACTAATATTTAAGAAAATGATTAAAACTATTTTGTTGATTCTAATTTAACAAATTATATTAGATATTTTGATGTGACTGTAAATCTCTGATGAGACTGTATTATTTTGTATTACAAATAAGTATATTTATGTTTGAATTGATAGTTTGAATTGGTTGTTTGATAAGGAGCAGATATGATAAGAAATGTTTTCTTCTTCTGCTTCCTTTCATTTTATGTTTTGTTTAATTTTTCTTTTTAAAAAATTGTCATTGTTTTTAATATGAAATGAATAAAATTATACAATACAATGTGATCACAATCTGATAGGCCTACCTTTGTGCTTGACAGATTTTTCTTGCTGACAGACATCGTTCCTTCCCCCATGAGAGACACTAAAGTCGCAGTTACAAATCTTAAAAAACGTGTAATTGTGCCCCACCCTACTCTTCTTTTAGGAAAAGTAAATTTGCTGTCCCATTTTTCAACATATTTACACGAAGTCTTAACTTTTTTGGCAGGGACGCCTTCTCTCTCGTTAACATTCATCCATTTCTGATGTGTTTTTCCGGGTTCCGCTGCCAGCACTAACATCGCGAGAACGGCCACCGAGGCTACTGCAGGTGGCAGTTCTCGCGAGGCTAGTGACATATTTCAGAGGCACTGGAATGTTTTTTTTTAAACATTATAATACGGGAAATTTCCGGGGAAATAATAATTCGGGATGACGACGGGAAAGAGGGGTTAAAATCCAGTAGTTTCCTGGCCAAAACGGGAGACTTGACAGATATGTGGATATGGGCACCAGTGACCCCCATGACCCGAAAAGGAAGAAGTGGGTAAAGATGATGGATGGATGGATGGATGGATGATGGATGGATGGATGGATGGATGATGGATGGATTGATTGATGGATGGATGGATGGATGATGGATTGATGGATTGATGAATGGATGATGGATTGATGGATGGATGATGGATGGATGGATGAATG
>JBBPBX010075710.1:0-12054 GCA_038048925.1 Garcialebias charrua | reverse complement strand
GACTATGCTACGACCTTTACTTAAAATTCAATGTCTTCACCGGCTATGTATCACGTCTATTTATGTGCTATCCTGTGGTAGGTTTTTTTGATGCCTCAAATCGTGCCCTGTGTATTGGGCATGACAGTGTCCGCTATGATACGTTTTTTTAAACTGTTCCAGTGATGACCTTTACTGACATCTCAGTAAACAGTAAAGCAATGTTGTATCTTTACAATATGTTTTATAATCACATATGTTATATGCTATGTTATTCTTTAATATGAAGCATTACATATGCTGTGTTATTCTTTAATGTGAAGCATTACTGTTTCACTTCTGCACTAACGATGGTGTTCACAAACTGTGTGAAAGTTGAAGGCCCGGGTCAGAGAGGCCCGACAGTTTGGTTTAGAAATGGAGAAGATAGTTAATCCATTGTTTTCATGAGAATGGCTCCAGCCCTCTCTGTCTCCTCTAAACATTTCTCTTTGCTTCTGGCTTTAACCTTGAATCTTGATAACAGCAAGTGAACTCCTTGACTTGTCTCTAACTCCCTTCCTCTGGTTCATCTGAACCAATCGGAGAAGGACAAGTCACTGATCTCAGATCCTCTACTAAAGGTTCCAAGCTTTGCTGGAACCTCGAGTTCCGGTGAGGAAGAGTTTGAATGGACAGAGACCTGAAAGCTCTCTGTCTTGAACGCTGATTAAGTTTGGTCAAGAGCCAAAGACTGACTTATCAGCTGGAACTGTTGGACTTCTCCATCCAGTTCACCGAGAAAAAGCTCTCTAGAACTTTCTTGAGGAAAGCTTTATTTTGAAAACTGACCAGGACGTGCCACTATCTTTGACGAAGAAGGCAGGTGTCACGACACGTGAATCCATGAACACACCGAGGTACACCGGATGTCACGGGCCCAGAACCTGTGAAGCTCAGATTGCTCCTGCAACCCTAACACCAGAGACGAACGTCAACAGGTACAGAGTTGCTGATGTTTCCTGGATCGTGCTGTGAAGTCGAGCTGGTTTTCGTATGGGGAAGTGTCAGTTCTGGTTAAACTCAAAATAGATAACGTCCTCTTAAAATCTCTCCAACCTCTTTTATTCCTCCTATTTCCTTCTCCCTTCATTCTAAGCTGGAAACTACATAAAGCTAAGAGCCACAGATAAAAAGTAATATGTCAACTCATTACTGATGTCTGTTGTGTTACAATCAAGTTTGCTGACGTGTTAAATTGCAAGAAAGTGAAATCAGTCAATCAAGTGTAATGGTGTTAAATTTAGTTGATTTATTTTAAATAAAAGGTAGTGTCTCCTGGCATACCAACTAAAATCAACGTCTCATGGTCACTTTATGGTTTATTTGTCCATCATAACGATCACAGAAATATTGGGTAAACTGAAAAAGAAAAGAATCCGTGAAATACTTTTCAATCTGAATAAGTAAATAATTAAGGTAAAGGGTGTCAGTTTAATACTGACCCCCAAAATCTTTTACACCTGTCTAGGACAAGGTGTGAGATAACTTTTTTATACCGTCTCTTCTCATGTTTTGATGAATTTGATGATGATGAATTTAATTTATAACTCACTTTTCATTAACAAAAATCTCAAAGTGCAACTAAATCAAAGATCAAATAAAAACAAGTGATAAAATCAAGTAAAATCAATGATAAAACAACAAAAATCAATAATAAAATCAATTAAAAATAATGATAACATCAACTAAGATCTAAGATAAAATCATGCGGAGGCAGAGTAGGCTCGCTTAAAGCTGCTATATGTAACTTTTCTAACACTATATTTTTAACATATTTCTTCACTCTGTCACTAGACTGATGTTAGAGAGGTAATCTCTGAAAAAAACAAAAAAAAAATATTGTCCCCTTGCTTCTCCAGGTGGTAAATAGGCATTTCTAAAAAGAAAAAGTGACCCGCCATTAACCAGCCAATAAAAACAGAGCTTGAATTTGAATCAGCCAATAAAAACAGAGCTTGAATTTGAATTTCAGCAGACCATGGGAGAGCAGAGCCATATATGGCTCTGAGGGGGAGGGATCAGAATGCTTTGCCTGTTGAAATTTTTTCTAAGTGCTGCAGTTCTATAATAATAATAATAATAATGAATTCAATTTATAACGCACTTTTCATTACTGAAAATCTCAAAGTGCTACACACATTGAATGCTACACACATTCATAAACCGGTAGCGGCAGACTACCATGCAAGGTGCTTTTCCAGACCTACCGGGAGCAACTCAGGGTTAAGTGTCTTGCCCAAGGACACAACGACACATGGCGTGGGGAACCGGGACTCGAACCGCCAACTTTCGGATCGGGGGACGACTGCCATTACCACTACGCCATGGCCGCCCATAAGTTTCTACAGAAACTGTAGACTGAACCTTTAAAAAGAAAAGTCTTTAAGCCTTGTTTAAAGTCAACCAGTGACTGTGGAGCTCTCAGGTAGTCAGGGAGGGAGTTCCATAGGCGGGAGGAAGCCACTGTCACGTTTCACGCCTGTTAGGTCAGTTTTTCTGTCACTCTGTGCATCGCTTGGTGTATCTGGCTCCTTTTCTGTCTCTTCTGTCATGTGGTGTGTTTTCAGTTTATCTCTGCTGCATGTGTGTTTTCAGTTTGTCTCTGCTGCATGTGGGTGAACCGGTTTGTTTACACCGCAGCCCTGATTAGGTTCGATCAGCTGCACCTGTCGCTGCATCCTTTATAAACCAGACTCCCACACCAGCTCTCTGCCAGATAATTGAACACAGTCATCTGTCAGTAAATATCACGCGCTCTTTCCTGTCCTATTTCCTGGTTCACGTATCCTCGCCTCTTTGATCTCCTGGTTTTCTGACGCCTCGCCTGCCTGACTCTTCGCCTCCTGCTTCTCCTCCTCGGACTGACGCCCATCGGATTTGTGCTTTTGACCTTCGCTTGCCTCACCACGTCTCCTTGCCTTCTCCTGTTTGGATCTACGCTCTTCTGCTTCCCGGCTGTCGACCCTCGCTTGAGGGAATCCCCACTACGTCACTGGATTACGTCACGGACCCTCTCTGCGGCTGGCTGTTCCCCCCTCACCGGCTACAGCTCCTCCTGCAGCGGACCTGCGTCTCCACGCACTGAGAAACCCCCTTCCATCTGCGAGACGGTTAGTGGCTGCATCTCATTGACTGTCAGGTTTCCTGTTTCCTATCAGCCTGTTCACTTCTTCTCTTCACTTCTTCTTCTCCATTCTGCAGACTTGTTCCAGCCTGTGGGTTTCCTCTCGACACCAGAGCAGCAGAGCCAGCCAGAATATTAATAAAAAGTTGTTAAAACTTATCTGTTGTGGTGATTTTGGTCCAGCCATTAGGGGGTTCGTTACAGAATTATCTGGCCAAAATTATGGACCACTCACCTTCTGCAGACTGGCGCTCTGGTGTCGAAGGAACTATCAGTAAATTAGAATCAGGCATGAGTGACATAGTCCAAATGTTAAAAGAGATGTCACCCCAAACTTCCCAGCAGGACTCTGTTGCCATCAGACCATCGTCAGAACCTACCCGTGAGCCCAAGTTAACCCCACCAGAACTGTTCTCGGGAGATCCGGACCAATGCCGACCTTTCATCACACAATGTGAAATACACTTCCAACTACAACCATCATGTTTTTCATCAGAGAGGTCTAAGGTGGCTTACATGATCTCCCTCCTCTCCGGCAAGGCCAAGAGGTGGGGTACTACTGAATGGCAACGAGACTCACCATGCTGCTATGTTTTTCAGACTTTTGCCAGAGAACTGTGCCGGGTTTTTGATCCGGTGCTTCCTGAGCGGGAGGCGGCCAGACGTTTGTTCGCCATTACACAAGGTAAACGCCGAGTACCCGAATACATCATTGACTTTCATTCTGTTGCTTTAGGAAGTCACTGGAATGAGGAAGCCCTCACTGACGCCTTTTATCGGGGTCTGAACGATGACATTAAGGATGGATTGTCGCTAAAACGGTACCCCGACTCGCTTCAGGGTCTGGAGGATCTAGCCACTAGGGTGGACCGTCGCTTGGCCGAACGTGCAAGGGAACGAGGTCCACGCTCCTCGCCTATTACCAGGTTAGTGGGAGAGGATCGGCGGCTTTTCCTCTCACCGGATCAATCTACAAGACCTGCTCATCCCACCACGGAGGAACCCATGCAACTATGTCGCAGCCGACTCTCACCTGCCGAGCGTGAAAGGCGACGCAGGGGTAACCTCTGTTTCTATTGTGGTGGTGCTGGACACGTTGTCACCTCCTGTCTGGTAAAAGGAACCGCTCAGTGAACGCCAGGGGATGTTTACTGAGCAGGACCCAAAGGTCTGAACTCCCTTCACCTTTTACCCTGAACGCAGACCTCGTCGTCCCGGGTAAGTCACCCGTCTCCATTAATGTGTTTATTGACTCTGGGGCTGACACTGAATTCATTGACTATGGGTTTGCAGTCGAATCGGGGATTAAGTTACTTAATTCCACAAAGAAACATTCTGTGGTGGCCTTGGACGGTCACCCGCTGAACACTTCATCCCTGGTCACTGTACCTATTAACGTTACACGTAGATGGCAACCACAAGGAAACCATAAACTTTTTGGTGATTAACTCTCCTAAATCTCCGGTGATCTTGGGTGCCACCTGGCTGCAAAGACACAACCCACGGTTTGACTGGAGAAGTAGGGAGATATTAGGCTGGTCGGAGGAATGCATGTCGTCCTGCCTTATGGACGCCGTTTTGTCCAAAGACTCTGTGACTGTTTCTGAGGACTATTATCCTGATCTCTCCAAGGTACCCATTGAATAACACAATCTCAAAGAGGAGTTTTACAAAACAAAGGCCACCTCTCTTCCTCCCCACCGTCCTTTTGATTGTCCCATAGACTTAATTCCTGGTTCCACTCCACCAAGGGGCTCTCTTTACTCCCTTTCTGGTCCTGAACAACAGGCCATGAGGGACTATATCAGGGACGCTCTCCAGGCTGGTCTCATCCGCCCGTCTGTTTCTCCAGCCGGGTCGGGATTCTTTTTTTTTGGCAAGAAAGACGGGTCACTTCGTCCCTGTATTGATTATAGTGGTCTCAATAAGATCACAGTAAAGAACAGGTATCCACTACCACTTATGAACTCAGCCTTTGATCTCCTTCAAGGAGCAAATCTATTCACCAAGCTGGATTTACGTAATGCTTACCATTTAGTACGCATTTGTGAGGGGGATGAGTGGAAGACTGCTTTTAATACCCCACGGGACACTATAAGTATTTGGTTATGCCTTTTGGACTAACTAACGCCCCAGCTGTGTTTCAGAACTTGGTTAATGACGTTTTAGGAGACATGCTTAACCATTTTGTTTTTGTTTATTTAGATGACATCCTGATTTTTTCTAAGGACATTGCCACACACCGCAAACACGTACGAGCCGTTCTCACTCGGCTCCTACAGAATGGACTCTACGTTAAGGCAGAGAAATGTGATTTCCATGTTTCCACCACTTCATTCCTGGGGTTCATTGTCTCCCCTAACAAGATGGAGATGGACCAGAACAAAGTTTCTGCCGTGGTGGACTGGCCTACCCCCAGGGACCGCAAACAGCTCCAACGGTTCCTGGGGTTCGCCAACTTTTACAGACGTTTCATCAAGGGATACAGTCAGATTTCTAGACCCCTTCATGTACTCACTTCCACTAAATCTCGTTTTGTTTGGTCACCTGCAGCCAGTGAGGCTTTTAGTAAACTGAAAACTTTGTTTTCCTCAGCTCCCGTTCTCCAGGCCCCCAACCCAGAGGAGCCATTCGTGATAGAGGTTGATGCCTCTAGTACAGGCGTGGGGGCTGTCCTTAGCCAGCGTAGCCAGGAGGGTCATTTCCACCCCTGTGCTTTTTGCTCTCAGAGTCTCTCTTCTGCAGAATGTAATTACGATGTTGGAGATCGGGAGCTGTTGGCGGTCAAGCTGGCCTTGGAGGAGTGGCGCCATTGGTTGGAAGGGTCCAAATTCCCATTCCAGGTCTGGACTAACCACAAAAATCTAGAGTACCTCAGGTCTGCTCGCCGTTTAAATCCACGCCAGGCCAGGTGGGCACTTTTCTTCTCTCGCTTCAATTTTACCTTGTCTTATCGCCCAGGTGAGAAGAATGTCAAACCTGACGCCTTATCTCGTACCTCTGAGGGCGACTCACCCTCTCCTGCGGTCGAGGAGAACTTTATTCCGCCTGGCCATCACCCAACTAGAAACTGACCTGAGGTCTTCCAACCAGTCACGTCCTCCTCCTCCTGCCTGCCCTAGGAATCGTCTTTATGTTCCCCCAGAGTTGATTGGGCGTGTGTTGGAGTTATGTCACTCTTCACGTCTTCACTGTCACCCAGGTCTTACCAAGACCCTCGTTTTGGTCCGGTCTCAATTCTGGTGGGAGACTTTGTCTAAAGACGTCCACACTTTTGTTCGCTCCTGCCCTGCTTGCTCCCAGTCCAAATCGTCTAGACGTCCCCCCTCAGGTCTCCTCCGCCCTCTCCCCTATCCTTCTCGTCCATGGTCTCATATAGGCATGGACTTCATCACTGGTCTTTCCGATTCAGGGGGTCACACGGTCATTCTCACCGTGGTTGACCGGTTCTCTAAAATGACCCACTTAGTTCCCCTCCAGAAGCTACCTTCCTCCAAGGAGTTAGCCCACATCATGGTCCGTGAAGTGTTTAGGCTTCACGGGCTCCCACGTAACATTGTGTCCGACAGGGGCCCTCAGTTTGTTTCCCTCTTCTGGCGTGAGTTCTGTGACCTGCTTGGTGTTTCCATCAGTCTCTCCTCTGGTTTCCATCCTGAGACTGATGGCCAGGCAGAGAGAGCTAACCAGGAGGTGGGGGGTAAGCTTAGGCTCCTCTGCCAGCAAGACCCGGAGAAATGGTCCTCTGCCCTACCTTGGGTGGAGCACGCTCTTAATTCACTCCCCTCTTCTGCTACTGGTCTTTCACCCTTTTATGTCATTTTTGGTTTTCAACCCCCCATTTTTTCTGTCCAGGAACGCGAGGCTAGTGTCCCCTCTGCCCACCAGGCGGCCCTAAGATGCCAGAGGGTTTGGAGGAGAGCCAGACGAGCTTTGCTCAAGACTACAGCGGTCTACATTAGGAAGGCCGATAACTGTAGGACTCCTCAGCCCGACTATGCGGTGGGTCAAAAGGTCTGGCTCTCCACCAAGAACCTTCCCCTTAAGGCTCAATCCCGCAAGCTCGTCCCCTGTTTTATTAGCCCTTTTCCCATTTCAAAGTTATCAACCCTGTTTCTGTTCGTGTCTCTCTGCCCAAGGCCCTCCGTGTTCACCCCATGTTTCATGTTTCCTGTATCAAGCCTGTGGTGACCTCTGGGTTTCACCCTCCTGTTCGGTCCCCTCCTCCTGCTCGCCTTATTGACGGGTCCCCCACCTATACTGTCCGTCGCCTCCTCCGTTCTAGACGGAGGGGCCGCGGCCTCCAGTACCTGGTTGACTGGGAGGGGTACGGCCCTGAGGAACGTTCCTGGGTTTCCTCCCGCCATGTTTTGGACAGGTCCCTCATCACTGACTTCCATGGGCTCCATCTGGACCAACCGGGTGGGACGCCAGGAGGCGTCCCTTGAGGTGGGGATATGTCACGTTTCACGCCTGTTAGGTCAGTTTTTCTGTCACTCTGTGCATCGCTTGATGTATCTGGCTCCTTTTCTGTCCCTTCTGTCATGTGGTGTGTTTCCAGTTTATCTCTGCTGCATGTGTGTTTTCAGTTTGTCTCTATTGCATGTGGGTGAACCGGTTTGTTTACACCGCAGCCCTGATTAGCTTCGATCAGCTGCACCTAATGCTGCACCCTTTATAAACCAGACTCCCACACCAGCTCTCTGCCAGATAATTACAGTACACAGATAATAACACAGTCATCTGTCAGTAAATATCAAGCGCTCTTTTCTGTCCTATTTCCTCGTTCACGTATCCTCGCCTCTTTGATCTCTTTGATCTCCTGGTTTTCTGACGCCTTGCCTGCCCGACTTCTCGCTTCCTGCGTCTCCTCCTCGGACTGACGCCCATCGGATTTGTGCTTTTGACCTTTGCCTGCCTCACCACGTCTCCTTGCCTTCTCCTGTTTGGATCTACGCTCTTCTGCTTCCCGGCTGTCGACCCTCGCTTGAGGGAATCCCCACTACGTCACTGGACTACGTCACAGACCCTCGCTGCGGCTGGCTGTTCCCCCCTCACCAGCTACAGCTCCTTCTGCAACGGACCTGCGTCTCCACGCACTGAGAAACCCCCTTCCATCTGTGAGACGGTTAGTGGCTGCATCTCATTGACTGTCAGGTTTCCTGTTTTCTATCAGCCTGATCACTAAACCGTTCTCCTCCATTCTGCAGACTTGTTCCAGCCTGTGGGTTTCCTCTCGACACCAGAGCAGCAGAGCCAGCCTGAATATTAATAAAAGTTGTTAAAACTTATCTGTTGTGGTGATTTTGGTCCAGCCATTTGGGGGTTCGTTACACCCGGTGGTCAGAAATCTTGGAGTGCAGCTTGACTCCAACTTAAAGTTTGATAAACAGATCACTTCTGTTGTCAAGACCAGCTTTTTCCAGCTCAGTCTGCTCTCTAAAGTAAAGTCATTTCTCAGCCGTGGTGATCTGGAGAAGGCCATCCATGCCTTTGTGACCTCCAGACTTGACTATTGTAATGCTTTGTATGTTGGTATTAATCAATCCTCCATCTCCCGTTTACAGCTTGTACAGAACTCTGCCGCGCGCTTTTTGACCAACACACGAAAATATGAACACATCACTCCTGTCCTGTCCTCTTTACACTGGCTCCCGGTTCAGTTCAGGATACAGTTCAAGCTGCTGCTGTTTGTTTTCAAAGCTCTGAATGGACTTGCACCTCTCTACATCTCAGAACTTTTGAAAGTCCATCAGCCCAGCAGAGCTTTACGATCTGCCAGTCAACACCTGCTGGAGGTGCCTCGCTCAAGGTACAAACAATGGGGAGACCGGTCCTTTTCTGTTGCCGGCCCAAAAGCCTGGAACAGTCTCCCCCTTGAGCTGCGTGCCACCTCTGATCTGACTCTGTTCAAAACCAGACTGAAGACCCACTTGTTCAAAAAAGCTTTCAGTGTGTAACTTTTATTACTTTTGGTATTTTAGTATGTAGCATTTTTATTTCCATTGCCTTCTTTTATTGCTGTTGTTTCTTATTCTATTTTCATTGATTTATTGTTCCAGTTTATTCATCTTTTTATCCTGTTAAGCACCTTGGTCAATGCAAGGCATTGTAGGAAGGTGCTATACAAATAAAGTTTATCCATCCATCCATCCATTTTCTTCCGCTTATCCGGGGTCGGGTCGCGGGGGTAGCAGCCTAAGTAGGGAGGCCCAGACTTCCCTCTCCCCAGCCACTTGGAGCAGCTCCTCTGGGGGAATCCCAAGGCGTTCCCAGGCCAGCCGAGAAACATAGTCCCTCCAGCGTGTCCTGGGTCTTCCTCTGGGTCTCCTCCCGGTGGGACATGCCCGGAACACCTCACCAGGGAGGCGTCCAGGAGGCATCCTAACCAGATGCCCGAGCCACCTCAACTGGCTCCTCTCGATGTGGAGAAGCAGCGGCTCTACTCCGAGTCCCTCCCGGATGACTGAGCTTCTCACCCTATCTCTAAGGGAGAGTCCAGCCACCCTGCGGAGAAAACTCATTTCAGCCGCTTGTATCCGAGATCTTGTTCTTTCGGTCATAACCCAAAGCTCATGACCATAGATGAGGGTGGGAACGTAGATCGATCGGTAAATTGAGAGCTTTGCCTTTTGACTCAGCTCTCTCTTCACCACGACAGACCGGTACAGCGCCCGCTTCACTGCGGACGCTGCACCTATCCGCCTATCGATCTCACGCTCCAGTTTTCCCTCATTCGTGAACAAGATCCCGAGATACTTAAACTCCTCCACTTGGGGCAGGACCTCCTCCCCGACCCGGAGAGGGCATGCTACCCTTTTCCGGCTCAAGACCATGGCCTCGGATTTGGAGGAACTGATCCTCATCCCGGCCGCATCACACTCGGCTGCAAACCGCTCCAGTGAAAGTTGTAAATCACGAACTGATGAAGCCAGTAGGACCACATCATCTGCAAAAAACAGAGAAGCGATTCTAAGGTCACCAAAACGGATCCTCTCAACACCTTGGCTGCGCCTAGAAATTCTGTCCATAAAAGTTATGAACAGAATCGGTGACAAAGGGCAACCTTGGCGGAGTCCAACTCTCACCGGAAACGAGCCTGACTTACTGCCGGCAATGCGGACCAAGCTCTGACACCGGTCGTACAGGGACCTAACAGCCCTTATCAAAGGGCCTGGTACCCCATACTCCCGGAGTACCCCCCACAGAACCCCCCGAGGGACGCGGTCGAATGCCTTCTCCAAGTCCACAAAGCACATGTAAACTGGTTGGGCAAACTCCCACGCACCCTCCAGGACCCTGTTGAGGGTGTAGAGCTGGTCCAGTGTTCCACGACCAGGACGAAAACCACACTGCTCCTCCTGAATCCGAGGTTCGACTATCCGACGGACCCTCCTCTCCAGAACCCCTGAATAGACCTTACCAGGGAGGCTTAAGAGTGTGATCCCCCTATAGTTGGAACACACCCTACGGTCCCCCTTTTTGAATAGGGGAACCACCACCCCAGTCTGCCAATCCAAGGGAACTGCCCCCGATGTCCACGCGATATTGCAGAGTTGCGTAAGCCAACACAACCCTACAACATGCAGAGCCCTAAGGAACTCCAGGCGAATCGGTAACACTTTATAATAACTACACCTTATTTAGCCTTATTTAAGCATTAATAAACATTTAATTAACATTGAAAACATCATTAATTAAGGATGATTCACACTTAATACACTATTAATTAACACACTTATTAACGCTTTATGCATAAAGAAAAATGAGTTCCAAAACCTACGTACTCAATGTTTATTCATGCTTAATAACTCATGAATTAACTATGCTATCTATATTTGTAAATGCACAAATTAATGTACTTTCACCACATGTATTAAATGCGTCCTAATTGTTAAATAATGTTTGAATTCACTATCTATTAATCCTGCAATGCATCATTAATTAAGGCAGTTGCTAGTAGTTACTTACCGTATTTTCCGATGTATAATACGCACTTTTATTGCTCATTTGAATATCCTGCGTATTATACACCGAAGCGTATTATCTATGGATTTTTTCCCATAATTTTAGACCCATTTTTAGCTCTGATTCGCCGTTTTTCATTTTGGCCAAAAATGGTGCAGTACCAGTTTCGGCCGCTATGGGCGCTAATGCGCCCTGTAGTCTGTTTAGTCAAACTGTTTAAATTCATGCTGAATAGCAAATGTTATTCCAAAATGTTATTCATGAAGGATTTCTCTTCTCAAACCTGCAGTGAAGATTCAGTGACACTGTTTATCTCATTTTAGTTTGAGCTCAGGACAATCTCCTCAGAAGAGACTTTTGTTTTTGTCCTAATTAATAATCAGATGAATAATATCTGTTTTTGCTATTATCATTAACATAGGTCCCATATGTGATGCTTTAATGACGTTGTTTTAACCAAACCAACAGGTTAACAGTGTTGTGTGTAGTGTTAAGATCAGTTTTTATCATAAAATGCTGACATCTGAAACTAACACTTTATCTTTCTGACAATTTGTAATGTTTGATTCAAATTAAAAGTAATAAAAGTATTACTGTCCCTTCAGGAATAACTCCCAAAAAGTTCATTACTGAGAGCGATCAGAGAAGTGTTTCTGAGGTCACGGTTGTATCACTACAGTTTCAATGGGTTTGGCGCCATCTAGTGGCCATAAAAAAGACTGTCACGGCAGTGCGTATTATACACCGAAGCGTATTATCTAAGGGTTTTTCTGATTTATTTCCAAAAATATGACAAAGCGTATTATACACCGGAGCGTATTATACACCGACGAATACGGTAAGTGTATTTGTGAACCCTTCTAAAGTGAAGACTATTCATTCTTTATTAAGGTTTTGTTCATGTTGAATAAATCCTAAATAGCCAAGTTATTTTTCACTTGTGG
>JBBPBX010075709.1:0-11740 GCA_038048925.1 Garcialebias charrua | reverse complement strand
ACATACATACCGGTATATATACACACATACAGTATATATATATACATATATATACACATATACATATATATATACACATACACATATATACACACATATATACATATATACATATACACATGTATATATACACACACACACACACACACACACACACGCACACGCACACGCACACACACACACACACACACACACCTCCTTTTATTGCTGCTGTTTTTATTTTTATTTTCACTGATTTATTGTACCGTATTTCCCGGTGTATAGGTCACACCTTTTTATGGTGTTTCAAGGCCTGCGACCTATATATGGCTTGTTATCACTTTCGGCGAAACAATTTTTTAAATCTAGCTCATTTCACAATGACGTTCATTCATTAAGGAAAATTTCAGCTCAGACACATATTTGCTATAATTTTTATCAAACAAACAATTGTTTAAGTGTTAAATCTTCTTAAAAGCCTTGCTGTGCGCTCCTGTGGCAGACATTTGCAGCAGAGATAAACGTAGGTGTTACGACCGATAAAAAGTCACAACATATTTGAAGGACGCAGGACACAAGGAAAAGGTTTAACATAATTTTTATTAACTAAACTAAAATCCTATGGGAACTGATGGGGTCTTCTGCAGCAGTTCCCTCTGGTCTGGAACCACCACCAGCTTCTCCAGGCGTCCCACGTCACAAACAAAAGAAAGTATCAACTGAGAGATGGGTTAGGGTAAGGTGGCCAAACAGAAAATAACGCTGCCCAAACAGGGCCAACTCTGTACAGAGCCGTAGAAGCCTGTTGGACAGCGGACTACCTGTACAAACACTAGGCCTAAAGATTAAACAAAAAGGCAAAAATGGGACTACCAGCCTTACCCAACCAGAAAGTTATAAAAGTAAAGTTATAAGAAAAACAGGAGCAGGAGTCAACACAGCTGTCTCCAGCGGACAGCACTCCAGAGCCCAGAGCCCAGTCTCTGAGACTCAGATGAGAGCCCTCAACGGCTCAGGTCCACTACTCTAGATAAACTAGAGCCCACACGACCCTCTAAACAAGAGTCCACAAGAGCACGCAAGTACTCCAACCAACACACACTCCTAAAAGGAGTGTACAAACGACCTCTAACTTATTAGAGATCACACATAGCCAGGGAGGGTGGAGGAACTCCCAGCTCTACAAACAAACAACTGCAGGACACTGCAGATGAATGTAATAATTTAACTTAGGTTACCTTTAGAAGTACTGTAATCACCTCAAGACCACAGCAGGCTTTCACCCACTAACCGACCTACACCCTCAAACCTCCACACTCACACACAACTCTAGTTAAACAACTAGAGCTGCCCACATGAGCAGTCCTTGCTCCACAAGTGCTATTTACAGCACCAAAACACAAGAGCCTTTAGCTCCACACAACTCCCTTCTGGAGTACTCACCAAAATGGCCAAGGGTGGACGGAGAGCACCCCTGGACCCAACAACCTGTTTTCAGACTTTCACTAGAAGCTCTGCTTCTCTTCAAACAACTGCTTCATGCAGCAAACCTCCGTGCTCCTCAGGTCTCAGCTTCAGACTTAAGAATGGAGCTGTAGCAGGTGGTAGCAGTAGCAACCAATTGAGCCTGATTAGAGAGGTGCTGAGTGAAAAAAGAGCAGCAGGAGGCTGCAGACTGCAGGTGACCTAAACATAACTGAGGTTTTTTTTTTAAAATCATTAAATCCCTTCAGGATACATAACAGTAGGTGCGACCTATCTAGACCTAGGGATTTTTCCAATCTATTGGTGATAATTGGATGGTGCGACCTATACACCAGAAAATACGGTACCTGTTCTTATATTTTCTGTCCTGTTAAGCACCTTGGTCAATGCAAGGCATTGTAGGAAGGTGCTATATAAATAAAGTTTATTATTATTATTATTATTATTATTATTATTATTACCTGCATTGCACTGTTTTTGACTTTACCCAACACTTGCAGGATACAGTAAACCAGGAGGCCAATAAAACTGACGTCGACGCGGACACAATTTTCCAGTTTGTAGATGAGATGATGCAAGCTGAGATGATGCAAGCTGAGATGATGCAAGCTGAGATGATGCAAGCTGAGATGATGCAAGCTGAGATGATGCAAGCTGAGATGATGCAAGCTTCGCCCAGTGCCCAAATGGTTCAAGTCCAGACCCCCAAGGATCCAGTCAGTGTGTTGAAGCCTTCCCCTGGTAGCTTTAAGGCTACGCCACATGAAAAGGATACCAGCACCACATCCATTGGCATGCCTGCTTCTAGTTGTGTCCAGTGTTCAGAAAATCAAAGACGAGGACTCTGTCACTTCAGTGCCTAAACAAATCCCCCAAGATGCCATTTTTGAGGTAAGTCTTTATGACTGTCATATTCTACATCCATCTTTAATTTTGAAAATGTTGAGACTAGGCCTGTTGGGTTAAACAATAAATCAATTAATCACATGATGAATGAAAATTATCGACTTCATTTTCATTTATCGGCTTTATCGTTTCTTCGTGTCTCTCTTTTTCTACTGAAGACACTGGATGACAAAAAGCTCAACTCTGGTGTTCTTCACTGACCCCTCTCTTTCTCTTTAAAATCTGTTTTAACCGTCCAAAATTGTGTTTTTGGATCGTTAAAAACTGCTAAGTTGAGAAGCTAAGCTACGAGTTAGGCTAACAGGCTGATCTCAGTGAACAAACCTCCGTCTTGTCGAAGCTCCAAAATTCACAGTTGAAACCCGTGCCTTTGTGTAAAAAGTTGTTTTTCTCTGTAAAAAGAAGCCGAGAATTGTTTACTGATTTTTTAATTAAAAGCTTTGTGTGACAAACTCTAAAGAGCTAAAACCTCACAGAGCGTCTGCCATTTTGAGAATCGGAGAGAGACAGCCCATGTCACGTGCTCCCATTTTTCTTAAAAAGACACGCTGCTCGCTCCCTCACTATCCATCCTTCGGTTCAAACAGTATTATACTGCCACCCAGTGGTCGAAAAAGTACTACACTCAAAACAAATGAACAACTTTTCTACTTAAATTTGACAATAATTACTCATTTTTGTCAAATTTCAAACAATATTATCTTTTATCGCAATAATTTCTGAGACAATTAATCACCCAGCAAAATTAGTTATCGTGACAGGCCTAGTTGAGACGTTGCACAAAAGGAAAAAGATCACAATGCAGTGAGTTTCCATTTGCATAAACCCACATTTTATTCACAATTGAACAGTCAAAATATATAAAAAAAATTAAGCAACAAAATAGTCCCTTTTTTAGAAGGAAAGGTTCATTATTATTTGATGGTACCAAGAGATCTGAAAAAGTAGTTCCACGTCCATGATTCTCATTGTGAAGCATCTCGTCTTCTTTTAACAAGAGTTCCTAAACATTTAGGAACTGAAGAGACGAGCTGTGAGAGTTTATGGAAGGCATGCTGGCTCGTTCTTGTCTGGTGTGACAGTCCTGGATGGCACCTGTCTTTGTTTTGTTTCATGGACTGTCATATGCTTTGAATGGTTGAGAGGTCTGGACAGCAGGCAGTCCAGTTCATCACCTGGGGCCTCATGGATGAATGTTGCATGTGCACAAAAAGGTTGCATGCTGCATGTTCCACGCGCACATCTGGATGCATCAAAACAAACGTGTCAGTGTGAGTAAATGTGCACTTTTGACCTGCAGTGAAAATGAACTTTCCTCCAGCCAAACATTTTCAGTCCACAATATCAGAGTAACTAGCTAAATACACCAAACTATGACTCGGTTGGGTTTTCTGAACTCAGTGGGCATTACAACAGGATGATCATTATGGGTTTGAGCATCGATGGCCTAAAGCCCAACATTTGAATTAACATAACCTCAACCCAATGCAAACTGTAAAGGTTCCTCTATTTTATCTCATGTAGATGTAAACATGTCTGCAGGGCGCACAGATAGGTCAGTACAACCTTTATTCATGCAGGTTAGTCTCATTGAGCCTCGAGCACTCATTTACAAGAGAGAAATATAAATAGAATAAATGATAATAAAACGAACAAAAAACAGCTATAAAGTGATATAAAAAACTAAAAACAGGAACACAAGATATTCCAGGAAACAGGAGTGGAGTAGGAGAAGACCCTTTTGTCTAGTTCAGTCCTCACTGAGGGAACACTGCATGTAATCATGTCTTGAGAGTGCACGCTGTAGCTGCACTCATGCAGAGACATGTAGGAGGAGAAAATAGAAAATGTCTGAAATGTCTAAGGGGACGTCCATTCTAACTGATAAGAAAATTAATGGTAAATGGTATGGTAAATTTACCATTTACCATAAGAAAATTATGTTGACTCAGCAAATTATTTCAGATTTGATTTGATTTGATTTGATGTTTATTCATTCATTTTAAAAGAACAATACAAGACATTTAATCAGAATACAAGTAGGATAAAATGAAGGGAGCAGAAAGAAGATGAAATCTTATTATATCTGCCCCTTATTTCACAGTTTGTTCAACCAATGATAACCTTCAAACTACATCACAAAATGAATAATTCTACTTAATTTTTCTAACTGTAATACACAAACTACATCACAAAATGAATAATTCTACTTAATTTTTCTAACTGTAATACACAAACTACATCACAAAATGAATAATTCTACTTAATTTTTCTAACTGTAATACACAAACTACATCACAAAATGAATAATTCTACTTAATTTTACTAACTGTAATACACAAACTACATCACAAAATGAATAATTCTACTTAATTTTTCTAACTGTAATACACAAACTACATCATTCTAACTGTAATACACAAACTACATCACTAAATGAATAATTCTACTTAATTTATCTAACTGTAATACACAAACTACATCACTAAATGAATAATTCTACTTAATTTTTCTAACTGTAATACACAAACTACATCATTCTAACCGTAATACACAAACTACATCAGTAAATGAATAATTCTACTTAATTTTTCTAACTGTAATACACAAACTACATCATTCTAACTGTAATACACAAACTACATCACAAAATGAATAATTCTACTTAATTTTTCTAACTGTAATACACAAACTACATCATTCTAACTGTAATACACAAACTACATCACAAAATGAATAATTCTACTTAATTTTTCTAACTGTAATACACAAACTACATCATTCTAACTGTAATACACAAACTACATCACAAAATGAATAATTCTACTTAATTTTTCTAACTGTAATACACAAACTACATCACTAAATGAATAATTCTACTTAATTTTTCTAACTGTAATACACAAACTACATCATTCTAACTGTAATACACAAACTACATCACTAAATGAATAATTCTACTTAATTTATCTAACTGTAATACACAAACTACATCACTAAATGAATAATTCTACTTAATTTTTCTAACTGTAATACACAAACTACATCATTCTAACCGTAATACACAAACTACATCACTAAATGAATAATTCTACTTAAATTTTCTAACTGTAATACACAAACTACATCACTCTAACTGTAATACACAAACTACATCACACAATGAATAATTTAATTCAGATTGGCTCGTGTGTGATGATTCCTCAGGTCGACCAGAGTCATGGGACCCACAGACAGCTGTGTAAATGTGTGTGTAATTGTCGAACACTGGTTCATTGTCTCTGCTGAAGGACATCATCTATAGGAGAGTTGGGAGGCAGCGTGTTTTGGGGGATCACATGACCAAATAGCGACAGGTATTTCACACACCGTGCCAGCTGTAATAAATCAAGATCCTCTACGTAGCAGCTGAAACTCTCTGTCAGTGTGGAGCGATTTGTTTCTTGACATCAGCAATTTATTTAAAAAGCCTCTAAGTTCCACCAAACATCCGAGTGCCTCTGTGTTTACAGCTGTTGTGTTATTACACAGATGTGTAAAGATGGAAACGCTGCAGCCTCAGACGTGCTCTGCTGGCA
This sequence comes from Garcialebias charrua, assembly GCA_038048925.1. Taxonomy (NCBI): domain Eukaryota; kingdom Metazoa; phylum Chordata; class Actinopteri; order Cyprinodontiformes; family Rivulidae; genus Garcialebias; species Garcialebias charrua. The sequence goes on along the minus strand of JBBPBX010075709.1, from coordinate 5,792 downwards.
GATCAGTTAGTTTAGTTTAGGGTTAGATTCTTTATTCATTTCAAATTTCAAATTTAAAAGAACACAAAAAAACTATTTACAATTCCACGTAAATAAAATTTCAAACATTACATGAAATGAAAGGAAGCAGAAGAAGATAAAATCTTATTATGTCTGCCCCTTTTTTTAACAGAATTAATTCAAACAATCAATTCAAACAACAATAATCCAAATAAAAAAATTACACAATAAATAACTCATCATATTTTACCATTCATAAAATTTGAAACAAACCAATTTATACATATTTTTCCAGAAACCTAAATTTATTCTTTTTTTTTTTAAACAAAGTCATTGTTTTTGCAACTTTGATATCATTTTCTAAACCATTCCATAGACCTATTCCATAAATTAAAGTAGACCTACTCTTTAAACTACTGTAGTTCTATGTTGTGGCATAACAAAAATATCAGTACCCTTAAGATTGTATGTGCTCTGTCTTTTTACAAAAAGTGTTTGGATATTTGAGGGTAATGTGAAGTTTTGCGCCTTGTACAATATTAAGAGTATGTTGTAGTCAACCAGATCATAAAATTTCAGTAATTTTAATTTGCTAAGCAATACATTTGATGGATGGTAATAATGCTTTCTGGTGATGATCCTTATTGCTCTTTTCTGTAAAATAAATCAGTGACCCGCTTCACTTAATTCTATGACAGCTTCAGCTTCACACACACTCCTGTTCGTGCATGTGTTGCAAACATATTTTTGCACCCCGCTACTTATTTGTGTTTTTAAAAAAATTCAAATTTTCCTACATTTAGACATATGATTTGATTGTGCAGAGAGGAGCAGCACACATACAAGAGGCTCAATGGGACTAACCTGTTTAAATAAAGGTTGAATGAAAAGACATTTGTGCATCTGCTTGTAAATTAAAATGGAGGTGATGCTGTTGTGCAGGAGACCGTTTGTAGTTTAACTCTGTCGATAAATAAACATCTTCCCTGAAACACACGTCATCTGGATGGAAGGAGATGTTGTTGTACAACTTGTGTACATTGATGGTGCCTTTCCAGATGTGCAACCTGCACATGGCATAGGCAGTAAAGCACCCCCATACTGTACTATGGGGCCAGCTGTGGCTGAGTGGTTAGAGCTGTCCTCCTCCAGTGGGAGAGCTGGGGGTTCAATTCCACCAGCAGCCACATGTTGAAGTGTCCCTGGGCAAGACACTGAACCCCTGCGTCTCATGTGAATGTGATAAAGCTCTGATTAGTCTCTACAGATTCTTGAAATCTTTTGATAAGATGATGAACTTCTGGTGATACAGTAGTCTGAACTTGTTCCATGACTGTTTCCCCAGACTGGTGAACCTCTGCCCGTCTTTACTTCTGAGATTCTGCTTCTCTAAAATGCTCTTTTTGTACCCAGTCCTCTGACTGACCTGTTGTCAATTCACCTGATTATTTATAAAGTGCTCCTCCAGATGTTTTTCATTCATAGCACCTATTTTTAGTCTTTTCTTGCCCTTGTCCCAACTTTTTCAATGATATACCAACAAATTCAGAGCTCTTTGTTTTTTTAATTTTATAAACAGAACAATTTCTTAGTTGAAACATTCTGTGTTACAGGATACACAGTGACACAATATGGGTTTATTTGCCTGGTAGATGATTGCATTCTGTTTTTTTGTCTTTTTACACAACTCCCTCATTAGTTTTAGGCTTGTCTAGTATCCCCTGGTAGATTATTTGTGTGATGTTCCTCTGTGCCTCTACAAGGCTGCGTCTGATCAGGAAAAGGATGCTGGGATTGTTGAGGTTGGCGACCCAGCAGGAGACACGAGTCAGAAGTAAAGTCCTCAGGATCTTTAGGCAGGGGATGGTGGAACATGAACAGCACCTTCAAGATGAACATACTGTAAGGATAGTTTGTTATAGATTTGTTTAACTTTATATTTCTCATTTAGAGCGCAGCTCAGTGATTTGATGATTTGTTACAGGAAGTCCCCCTGATCTTTACTTACCAGAGAACTTGAAACTCCATTTTAATGATTTGTGAGAAGATTTGATGTTCTCAAATAAATCTGTTTTTGTCTGTGCCACATGTTGTTACATATTTAGTAACTGTACAATTTCTTCTTTTATAAAGAAAACTGGAGTAATGCTTTGTTTCAGTTTGATACTAATTTATTTACACCATTTTTAAATAGCACATAGTAAACTTTACATGTTGATTTCACTGTATTTTATAAACTTTACATGTTGATTTCACTGTATTTTATAAACTTTACATGTTGATTTCACTGTATTTATAAACTTTACATGTTGATTTCACTGTATTTTATAAACTTTACATGTTGATTTCACTGTATTTTATAAACTTTACATGTTGATTTTACTGTATTTTATAAACTTTACATGTTGATTTCACTGTATTTTATAAACTTTACATGTTGATTTCACTGTATTTTATAAACTTTACATGTTGATTTTACTGTATTTTATAAACTTTACATGTTGATTTTACTGTATTTTATAAACTTTACATGTTGATTTTACTGTATTTTATGAACTTTACATTTTGATTTCACTGTATTTTATAAACTTTACATGTTGATTTCACTGTATTTTATAAACTTTACATGTTGATTTCACTGTATTTTATAAACTTTACATGTTGATTTTACTGTATTTTATAAACTTTACATGTTGATTTCACTGTATTTTATAAACTTTACATGTTGATTTCACTGTATTTTATAAACTTTACATGTTGATTTTACTGTATTTTATAAACTTTACATGTTGATTTTACTGTATTTTATAAACTTTACATGTTGATTTCACTGTATTTTATAAACTTTACATGTTGATTTTACTGTATTTTATAAACTTTACATGTTGATTTCACTGTATTTTATAAACTTTACATGTTGATTTCACTGTATTTTATAAACTTTATATGTTGATTTCAGTGTGTTTTATAAACTTTACATGTTGATTTCACTGTATTTTATAAACTTTACATGTTGATTTCACTGTATTTTATCAACTTTACATGTTTATCATATAGATTTTAGCAAATGTAATGTGTGACTCACTGTTTTAAAATGCACAATTTGACAATTTAAGTGATTTTTTTTCACATGCTTAAGTAACACTGTGAAAGTTAATTAATTTTTATGTCTTGTAAAGCAGAGCACATAAAATTATTTTGTGAGCACCATGTAGTATGTATTGTTTTAATGTGGGGTAGGAGTCTGTCCAAGCCTCCTTGTTATATTTCTGTGTGCCCTCCAGGGGGCGCTCTCTGTAAAGTGTGACTGTAATGTTTTTTCACTTGTAATTTAATGAATAAATCAAAGCGTTTGCACAGAGTGGTTTATTCCTGAATCGCCTCTGACGCAGTCTGCTCTACAGCCACCAGGGGGCGCCACTCTGCTGTGTTTTGATGCCTGACGCCGCTCCGCCCCTCAGCGCGCATCATGCTGCCTTCACGTCTCACTCGGAAGTTTTACCTCAGTAACAATGTACACTTTGAAAAAAAAAAAGTTTAAGCTCAATCATCCAGGTAAATCACACGGTCAAACTTTTTTGTGATAGGTGTTTACTTTTTGCGTTTTGTATATAATTATATTTAGTACGATTTGTCCGACAAAGATAAGTTTGTAGAAACGTGGTTCTTGTTAGCTCGATTTTTTTATTATTACTGTATTATTTTGACGTCTCATATGAGCAACAACATTTTTCATCTACTTGAGTAATTTACTGAGACGATTTAAGTAATTGATGCATTATTTCATTTACACAAAGTTTTGTTACTCCTGTATTGTTATTATTCACTTTGATAGTTTTCTACGCGTTTATTTTTAATGAAAGTTTTAAGAGTGCCGTGTCTCCGTCAGCACGTGAAGGCATCATGAGCAGGTAGACGATGAAACGAGGTCCCGGGGGATCGGCAGAGTCCGGGACACAAACTTTCAGGACGGTGTCAAATCTGGACTGGGTGTCGGTTCTGTCTCCACCTGGACCGGGTCTACTGGAGTGGACCAGCACCACCAGCAGCTGCTCGTGTCGGTGTTTCCTCCACTTGTTGATCATTTGATGAACGCTTGTTCTCCGGGGCTCGGATCTAATTTCTCACCGACTCGCAGAGGAGGCTCGAGTCTGGAACGAGACTTTTTATTTTTAATATATATTTTTTTTAAAGTTTCCACAAGTTAAAGCAGAGCAAAGTCGATGGAGTCTCCCAGTGGCCTCACTGGTTCCGGACCCAGTTTAGTTACAAAGTTATAAGTGAAGACAAGTGTCCGTTTGTTAATAATTAGATCAAACGGAGTGACTGGAGCACTTCAAAGGGTTTTTCTTCTGTAGTTCCTCGGCCGTAAAGAAAAAAAAAGACTTGTGTAACTTTGATGTGCCGGCATGACTCGGAGCTCTGCGGCGGCAACCTGGAGCTCAGCCTTTGAAGTTCAAGTCGTGGCTCGCGAGCGGTTCGGGTGGATTTGTGCACCTACAACATGTGAGTGAGACACGGGACATGAAAGCAGTGTGACGCGGCAGGACCTGCGGAATCGAACCTGCACCCTGAGCTCTTCGCCTCCTCCTGCAGCAGTCTGGTGATGGAGGTGCTGTGACACTCTTGTGAGCACACTCCCACCACAGTTTGGACCGGGTTGACCCGGGCTACTTGAAGTGCACCATGTGCGGCCGGGCACCGCCGCCGAGGCCATGACGGTGCCTGCGCGGCGCGTGCATGCCGGGCTCTGGCTGCTCATGGCAGCCCTGCAGGTGGTGCAGGTGGTGCTGGGCCAGCCGGGCCACGAGTCCGAGCGCTCCGTGCTGCGAGCGCTCATCAAGGTGACGCTGCTGGTGAAGCACGACGCCACCGGGGAGCCCATCGTGCTGGAGGGGGACTTCGTGGGAGGAAGTGCGGGCAGAGCGGAGGGGAAACTGATGCAGGTAAGCTTTGACTCCCACACCTCACCTGGGCTGCTGGTTTGACTCCCACACCTCACCTGGGCTGCTGGTTTGACTCCCACACCTCACCTGGGCTGCTGGTTTGACTCCCACACCCTCCCTCTGGTGGTCTGTGTCTGACATCATGGACTTCTTCGGCACATGACAGGACTTGAAACACTTTAAAAAGACTGAACCTTAATAAATCAAAGGTACTTATTGATTTATATTACATGGTGCTCTTTGAAGGAGTTAGCACCTGCAGTTTGGCAGATACTGTATACAGTATTGACTGCGGAGGGTGCTGGCGTTACCGCAGTGTATATTGATATGCAGTTGTAAAATGCAGGTACGCACTCAGTGTAAACAAAACACTTGGGTGAACCCAATGAACGCCACATGGAAACTGACCTACATTAAATCAGCCATTCTGTGTGAAGATGACAACAAGCGTGGACTCTCAGGGAAGACGTTATGAAGTTAAAAGAACGTGAGTGAATTTAGTCCTAATTACCAAAGAAAAAACAAGAACTGTCCAGAATAAATGCTGTACAGTATCAGGGCAGTGGAGCGTCAGAAAGACGGAGCTCAGCGTTCAAACAGGGTTTTTATAAAACTGGACGGATGAGTTCACACTTTCAACATAACTCCAGTCTCAACACTAAAGACGTTTATAACTCAAATATTATTTTAACGCTAGTTTGTAGATACATCAGATGCTTTATTCAACAAATCTGAATGTAAATACAAATTAATTTAGAACTGTGGACTTCTCCAACTCAAAGACCTCTTCTGTGGGCACCACCATTGTTGATTTGTCACTTTCAATAGGTAGTTGGCCATACAGTT
>JBBPBX010075708.1:0-14488 GCA_038048925.1 Garcialebias charrua | reverse complement strand
GAAGGAAGGAAGGAAGGAAGGAAGGAAGGAAGGAAGGAAGGAAGGAAGGAAGGAAGGAAGGAAGGAAGGAAGGAATTGATTTTATTGCAAAATTGTGGCAATTTCTTTCATTTAAAGGCAACTGAAATTGACTGAAAAGGGTACTCTTACAAAATAGCTTTTAGTTTTGATCTGTGCCAACTTCTAAATAAAAACATTGAACAGATCAGGTTTGTGTGAATAACCTTAGCTGCAACTTGTTCTGTCTTTTAGGGCCCTGTCATAAAATACAGGAAACATTCAAATCAGAGAGAAGAGAAAGAATCACAACAGCAACGCGTGTAAAACACACCTGCTTCTTCCCGCGAGTGGATTACGGTCAGTACATTTAACATTATATTGCAAGAATGAAGTAATAACTTTACTTAGAAGAATTTACATTCTATTTTACACTTTGTGCAAATAACAGGTTAAAATGCACACTTTTTTTATTCAGAGGTACTTTTTTTTCCCCAGTATACATCGTTGAGATTCAGAGTGTTTCTGTTAAGAGCAACTTTGAGCTGTACAAAGCCAACATAACTGAGGTCCTCAAAATTTGTAAGTAACCCCAATTCTACAAAAAACATGGTTCAGTTATTGTACATTTTGTAAAACTTTTAATAAATACCATGGTTATAATTTGTTCACTAGATGGAGATCATCATGTGAATAACAGATCTGTTCGAGTGTTTGCCAGGAGGCTTCAGTGCAAAGGGGAGTTAGAATTAGGAAAACAATATCTCATTATGGGCAAAGATGGCTCTACTAAAGACTCTAATGGACAGTAAGTATAACCAAATACATCAATTAAATTACAAATCCAAACTGACTGAATTACTCTCCACTCTCTGTCTTTATAGGATGCAGTATCTGCTTGAATCCAACACCTGGGTTGAGAAAAGGCCACTGGAAGACGACTGCAAAAAATCTGCTAATAGACAGAGTTGTATTTACTTCAATGATTTCATAGCAGAATACAAGAAAAGAGGCTGCACACAGTAAAACAGACTCACAAATCTGTCAACTTGCACTGCAAATCATATACAGTACAGCTGATTGCTGTTACTGAAGACAGTCAGATTAGAGGGCAATGGATCTTTTTTAAATACATGTATCTGTAAAGTGTTATCTTTCTAATATGATGTGATGATACGATGTGATGTGAGAGAAACGCAATTTCGGTCCTGTGTATGTCCTGTACAGTACATATTGCAGATCTGACAATAAAGTTGACTTTGACTTTGACTTTTGACTTTGACTTTGATGATGTAATGAACAATCCCAATCATCTATCCAGTATTGTATATGCACTATTAAACATACAATAGGTGTGTGACAGATTCATCCTAACTCTACATGTTTGTTATTCAGTAGTAGCACATATACAAAAAAAAAAACTTTAAATTCCTTATATCCAGTTCAGTTGCAATTTACAAATGAATTTAAATAAATATGACTTAATTTTGTCGAGCAAATGCTTTTGTATGTTTATCACTGCTTGTACACACTGAGATGAAACTCAACATACTGTAGTGTAGTAACAGAACAAGAGAGGCTATTCAGAAAGGCACATTTGTTCTTTCATGCCTCTCCCATAAGTAAAATTCAGTTTGGTTTGGATTTAGCTTTCCTGTCAAATTTTTTTTTTTTTTTTAATGTTTTCTTTTACTTTTACGGGCAGCAAAAACCCTGAGAGGGATCTTTGTACTCAACCCAACTCCAGTCAAAGTAACCCCCTTCCTACCTAACATCTGCAAGGAGGTGGCAAGGTGCGGTTTTTGATACATGAAACTTATTGACCCGCTCCTATTGGATCAATCATAGCCCTCATAAGGATGAAAATTACCTTTGAGGAAATGTTTCTTCTGAAATATGGGCAGACAGCAAACGTGATGCAGAAGGTACTCGGTGCAATTACATAATTCAAAACTAGGGCTGGGGGAGGGAGTGAGGAGGTTGTCGCTGAGGAAGCATGAAACAAGTAAAGACTTATATGCCTGTATTATTCTAATCTGAGTCCAGGTCCAGTGTAAACTACATGGGGGACTAACCATCACTTCAATCACAGCTACGTAAATGCCTGCCCTGTTTCAGTTTAACCATTAGTCATTTCGATAAAGCCAAATTAATAAAGGGTAAATAAATATGCAAATAGCTCAAACATTTTGGTGTACTGTCAGCAGCCAGCATTTATGTGATGAGGAACTTTTGAGTGAAACCTCTGTAAAGTAAGTAATGTCTAGTTACGAGTGACAAGAGGGCACTTGTATGCTTTGATTAGAACCATAATAAATTAAATTCAGCTTTTTAAAAAAGCAGAAACGTTTTTAAGGAGCTATATTTTACATATAACAACTATGTTTTTAAATAAATTTGATTATGATTTGATTTGGATTAGTGTTGCTACAAATGTGAAACTGTTTAAGAAAACGTATTGATTAAGATGCTGGCCTACCCCCAAAATAACAAAAGTGTTCAAAGTGACTCTGAGAGCTTGCTGGAGAAAATGTGTTTGTATGATCAGGTGTATTTTCTCAGGTGTGGTGCGCAGAAGTTGAGGGTGTGAAAGTCGTGTCTTCAGCTACTTTCCAAAGGCCAGGACAGGGTCAGTGGAGTGAGGGTGGTCTGTGCTGAAAGGACTGAAAGTGAAGGCATGACAGCTGCCAGAAGCTGCTGCCCAATAGAGGGGGACCACCTACTCTGGAGTACACTCATTTTGGATTTCTTTAATGGCTGTTATCAGTGTTTGTCACAGACATTTTTCAAGGATGTCACAGGAGCAAAAGCTCAAAAGTTAAAAAATAGGGCAAAATTGCTTTTTGCAAGCAAGGCCACAGCTTGCTCCCAATGTTTATATCAGCGCATAATGGGACAATTATCACTGATACAGATATACTGTATCCCCAATAGTTTCATTAGAACAGTGGTCCCCAAACTATGGCTCGCAGGCCGGATCCGGCACGCCTCCACATTTGGTCCGGCCCCCAGAACAATACCAGAGAACATTGTGTATTTGTATTTGATAATAAAGTTGTACTTTTGCAATCAAATGTTCCTTAGTTATGAACTATTTTGAACTATTGTTCCACATTTAATTTATTGTGTCAGTGTTTGGGGGGAAAACGCTGACACATGCAAAACGTGACATTCTGTTCCACCCTTCTGCTGTCTATGCCCCTATCTGGCAACCCCCAGAAAAAAATCCTAAACCTGCCCCTCTCAAAGACAGAACGGAATAATGGCGAAAAGATTAGGTAAGAGAAAAATTGATTCAGAATGCAGGGCATTTAAGCTGCAGTGGACAAACAATTATTGTTTTGTTCAATGCAAAGAAAAGGCTGTCTGTCTCATCTGTAAAGTTATTTGTTATTGTTAATTTAATAAATAGTGTTTATTTCCTGGATTTTTTTTCTGTGAAGAACCCAGAGAGGGTTATTTGGTTATTATTTATTTTATTAATAGTGTTATTATTTATTTTATTAATAGTGTTATTATTTATCTCCTGACTTTTGTTCTGTGAAGAACCCAGAGAGAGTTATTTGATTGGGCTTTCTGGAAAACAATACATTTTTACATTTAGGTACTCCTGCAATCGTCACACTTTTTCCTGTTACAAACTGACTCCGGCCCCCCACCAGAGAAGGGAAAAGTTATGTGGCCCTCACAGGAAAAAGTTTGGGGACCCCTGCATTAGAAGCATAAAAAAATCAGACACGGCCCAACCCGAACCCGTATCTTTTTTTTTTTTCCAGCCCAACCCAAAACCAAGCAATTAACTATAGTTTGAGGCCTGAACCCAGAAAAAATATCATTTTTTAATTCAGTTTTTACTGCTTTTGTAAGCAGATCAGTTGGACATGATGGTTTAAAAAAACATATTTCAAAGAAAGGAAGATATAAGATTTCTTGTTTAGTAACAAGAGTGAGTGGATAATGTAGGTGAAGATTCTCAGTCATCCAGGACATGATAAAATCAGAAAAAGCGTTCAATACAAAAACAACTGGACCTTTTCTGTGAATTAGACTAACAAAGACCTTAAGAAACCCCTACTGTTAAGGTGTGGAGTGTGATTCGTCAATTTACATAGGATGTGTGTGTTATCTCAGGTATGTGTGTGTGTTATCTCAGCTTTCAATTTACATAGGTTTGTGTGTCATCTCAACCTGTTATAACTTCACTGTCACACAGCCTGCTCTTTGAATTGAGAAAGCCCTTTGGATAGAGGGCGAAACGTTTTCTGTTACAAATAAAGTCCAGTTGTTTTTGTATTGAACGCTTTTTATGAGTGGATAATATAGTCATAGTAATTAACGGTCGCGGATGCGCGTGGCTGATGATCTAAATTGGGTCATCGGCCACGCGCATCCACTGATATAGCGGCTGAGCCCAGATAAGCTTCAGGTGGGTCACTGGCAGTGAGCCATCTGGACTTTTTTTTTTTTTTTTTACCTTTTTCAACAGGCCAGTCAACGCGTGGTCAACCAGCCGCATACGGCTGGTGATCCAAATTAGATTGTCAGCCATGCATGTCCGCTGACACAATCAAAGGCCCGACACCGACCCGGCCCAACCATCAAGCACATTATTTTGACCCCTAACCCAGGCCGGGCCCGGATTAGAAATGGCAGCTCTAATCCCCAAATGCCTAAAATATCAGCCCCACCGATAAATCGGTTGGTCTTCAATTATAAGCTTCCTTCTCTACTACAGAAATCTGTCAACTTTGGAAATGTTTTTATATTTTACATACGGTAATCATATTTTTTAGGGGGCAGCACGGTAGCGCAACTGGTAGAGCTGCTGCCTCTCAACGAGCAGGTCCCTGGTTCAAATCCCAGTCCAGAGGCCTTTCTGGGTGGAGTTTGCATGTTCTCTCAGTGCATGCGTGGGTTTTCTCCGGATTATCCGGTTTCCTCCCACAGACCAAAAACATGCATGTTAAGCTGTTTGGTAACTCTTAATTGTCCCTAGGTGTGAGAGAGAGAGCGAATGGTTGTTTGTCTTGTTTGTCTCTATGTGTCCCTGTGATGGACTGGAGACCTGTCCAGGTTGTACCCCGCCCCTCGCACAGTGATCACTGGACATGGGCACAGGCACCCCCGTGACCCAAAATGGAAGAAGTGGGTAAAGATAATGGGTGGATGGACGGACGGACGGATATTTTTCAGGCTTCTTTTTGCAAAAAGTAACTGGACTTGTTTTAAATTTCTGCCTACAAGCTGTTTTTGTAAATGAAGATTCTGAGATTAGGATTTTTTATTATTATTGGTAATTCAAAACAACAGAAACCTAAAATGGAAATAAACTAAGATTTTTGGTAAGCAGGCATAAAATCCAACATCTCACCAAAAAAATTTAGTGAAAAAAGGCTAAACAGATTTGTGTAACAATCTTTTTGATATTCCCTCACCTACAATTGCAGCAGCAATAACACGCTGCATACATGTGGATGTTTAATAAAAGAAAAACAAATAATTAGATAACATTATACAGATCTGAGGGAGCAAATCAATTTAAAACTTTAACATTTTCCGAATTTTACAGCTTTTTGTAAGGTATTTTGTACGGTATGTTGTCTATTCTGGTTAAACATTTCTATCAAAGCTAAGATGAGTTCAACTCATATTCCTGCTTTCCTGTATGTGGGAGAATGTTACGTATTTCTTGTTTGCTCTAAACCCTTTATATAGTTTTCTTCATGTGGATTTCAAAGGCGGGCTGGTGGGTGGCATCTGGTCAGAGATGCAATGCCTGCACAGAACATTCCTTAAATCTGGTGGACAGTCGGTTGCTTACATAACTCCCGTGTAGTTACATTTCATTACCTACAACAAACAGCCGATTCATACAGCGAGAGGTTTCTGAAACCTGGTGTCAGCACTGAATACTTACAGGGTTGTGCTTTGTATTCCAACTGAATCATGATTCTCAGACACAAATTTTATTCTGTCAGTGACTGTGTGTTAATGGCAGCAGTACATGGAATAAGTCGAGATACACACACATGACATGAAAAGAGTATGATTTTCTAACTAAAACTTGGTAAAGTTTGTTATAGCAGGTTATACTATACAGTAAAAGTAGGTAACAGTAGAATTAAAACAAAAAACCTTAACTTCAACATAGATTATTACTGACCAGGTCAAGAGTAGTTTTGAATTAATTCATAAAATATGTTTTCTTCAAGAAACAGAACCCAGAAAGTCAGTTGCCACATTTGATACACAAATCAGTGTAAAAATTTCACTCTGTGAGTCCAGTACAAATATTTTTCATGGTGGATGTGGGAATGGGACCACTAGGTATGGTCCACGTGTGGGGGTGGGTGGGAGGTGTGGGGAGGTGTCCTTAAGTAGGGGCAGACTTATCACTTACCTTCTTTACAGTGGGGGTCCTTTCTCGGTTCTTTCCTCCAAGATCAGTTCAGCCTGCATGAGCTCCTCCAGCTTAGATGGAGGGAGAAGCATAAATTCAGACATAAAATCAACAATTTACTCATCATTCTGGTAAGTCTCCTTTTCCAGTACACTTTTGTGTGTGTCATGGTTGGGGTGGGGGTTCAGATTTTTTTTGTCTATTCTAGGCATAATTAGTTTTTCCAGAGATGAACAATGAAAGGTTGTCTTGTTGTGAACATATTTAAACAACATGGAACTAGCGTAATACAAGTTTTAGTGTACAAATATTGTTACATTGTTTTTGTACTTTGTCATTTTCTTATGTTACTTTGTTTAAATCATTTTAATTAGATTAAATTTATGTTGCTGATAGTCTGACTTTTCCGTTTTAAAATAAAAACTGCAGTCTAATTCACTTTTTTCTGCTACTTTAGAGCTAAAGCTAAAGTTCTAGGTTATTACACAGGAAAATTAAAAATGTATTTGTTGAATAACTAATGGATTTTCAGAGTTTTAATGATTGTGGATGTAGCAGATTACAGTACTTAACTTTATGTATCTTAAAAGTGTCCTATAGTTCTGTCCTATTCTCACAAGCTAACTTTTTGGATTAACCACTCAGGTGGTTTTCCTTCCTCTCATTTAGATTTTACTTGGTTAGACAAGCTCTTGAATAAAAAATACTGGTGTTTCAGACCCAGGTTTATTGTTTTTAAGTGTTTTAAAAGACATATAATTTGTATTAACATTTTGTTAGCATATTTTAAAAAATAGATCTCGTTTTTTCAACACAATGATTTCTGGATAAAATTGGTTAAGGAAGTTTCTGACAAAACGTCATGTAAAAGAAACCAATATGCATACAAAGCTCCCAGTGAAATGCTCCACTCAATAAACTTTTTTTTTTAAATCACAGTACATAACTTATAGCTTATTGGGCAAGTGGACACCTGATAATTATTAAAGTTTCTAAACTACTTGCAAAAATGTTGTATATTTTGCCATTTTTGGCAAAAGACAGTGACACTTTAGAGCAGGCCATAAAACCTTGGACTGATGTAAGAGAAGCTTATGAGTGGGCACATTATATGAAGAACGTGAATGGGAAGTCTGTGAATGTAGCTGACCGGCGCTGAAAAGAGCACCTATATTCAGCTGCTTAGGACTCAGACACGTTAAAAAAGTTATAAATGGCATGGCATAAGGTTTTCTAGTTTAAAGTTGTTCTGTTTTTTCATCTATAGGAAAGACCTGGCAAATCTCACCTAACGGCTTCTCCAAAAAGTAAAGAGAACATTTCAGATACGTATACTGTACAGTATAACTAACCATTAAAAAGCAATAAAATGTCTGGGTACAGCAGCGGGCTCAAAATGCTGTATACTCTAGGACTTCTCCTCCTTCTCACCCCACTTCCCTCTTTTCAAACCACAACCAATCCGAAGAGAGATGCCAGAGGAAGCAATGTGACCAAGATTAATAGTGTTCTCACTCTTTTAAAACCAAAAACCACTTCCAAACAGATGGTGCACCCCACCCTTAAGCCAAACACAGTCAATACAACAGTTTTACCAACTTCAGCCCCCAACCAAAAACCTACAACAGCCAGCCCTACTAAGACCACCAAACCCAGACTCAGCATTTCAGTAAATCAAACCACTCCAACAACTACTCCAAAGGCTACTACAACTATCCCGATTGTTGTGAACAAAGACAAACACAAAGTCAACCAGACTGCTTCCAAAGAAAACCTTGCACCCACTGCAGCTCCAAAGGTTCAATCAACATCCACAAAGGCTCCTTCAACCAGTAAAATAACCAAAATCAAACCTCAAAGTTCTGCCAATCCCAGTACTTTGCCAAAATCTTCTTCAGCCATCGGGGGGAGCGCCATAAAAGACAAGTCTGATCAAAATGCTCAGCCAAATTCTGTGAAGACTGTTTCTATCATTAACAGTAAAACGGTGAAAAACAAGACCACTGCCTCTGTAAATCAAACCATTGATGCCGATCACCGTCCCAGCAAGGACGAAACCTCCAAAGACAAGCCCGCTTCAACAAATCTTCACAATGTTCCCTCAACACCAGCAAAACATGACAAAGCTGGTGGTCCAACGGCAGAGAAAAATAAAACTACAGCCTCTGCAAATCATACTTCATCACTCGGCACCACCATTAAAGAAAAGCTTGCCCCTTCACAACCAATTAAAGTGGTCATCAGTGACAGCTGTGAATCAAGCAATACAAAGGAACAGGAGCTGACACTGAAGCCGGGTGCGCCTTTGTTGATGACGCATAAAATCAGCCTGCTGCCTGGTGCCTGTACAGGAGAATGCGAAGCTGAGGTGGACGACCTGAAAGGACGTGTGGCCATATTGGAAAAAGCAGTGTCCTTTCTATTAGAGCAATGTACGTCTTACCAATTTATCACATTTAAAACTACTTATTACAAATGTGGGTTAATAATTGTGGTTCCTCTTGATGCCATGCAGGTCCATGTTCTGCAAATTGCCCAAACGACTGTAGTGGCAACGGGAAATGTGAAAAAGGGAAATGTAGCTGCCATCAAGGATTTATGGGTCTAGACTGTAGTAAGTGTGCACAAGGTGCCAAGTGTAGTAAAGGTAAGTGTTTGTACTGTTCCTATAAAAGTATTTATGTTTGATTTTTGACAGACTCTTAACCTCTACTTTGCAATTTTAGAAGGTAACAAGAATGCAAAAGTAGCAGAGAAGAACATGGCCACGCAGACAAAGAAAATCATCCCTAAAGAGGAAGACAAAGGGCAAAAGGAAGGCTCTGAAGACAAAGCCACTGGCACTAAAGTAGCATCTAATGCAAAAGAAAGACAAGTAAAACTACAAGAAAATGAAAAAACCTCAGACAAAAAATTTATTGGAAATATTTCTCCAAGAAATGACGGAAGCAAGCAAGAGGCCCGCAAAGGAAAAACAGAAACCAAAGATGTTTCTCCAACAAACAACCCAAAGCCTGAAAAGAAACAATCCGACAGTAAACCATACCTTCATTTTGATAATTTAAAAGACGACCCTCAATCTAATGCAACACAGAGTAATAAGAGGAAACCAAATGGCACGGCTAAAATTGAAACCAGCAATTCTCAAACCACAGGACCAAAGAAAAACAAAAAAGAAAACGACATTACCGGGAAGTCCACACTGGCAGAGAAGGATAGCACTCAATCATCTGAGAAAAAACTAACCAGCACAGATAAAACAGAAAATAAAAACGAGCAATCTACTGAAAATCGTAAAACTCCAGGTGGGGTTGAAACAGAGAAGACTGTACAAAAAAGTCAACATGTTAAAAATACAACTAAAACAACCGAGAAGATTAATGTCCTCACAAACAAAACGGATATCCAGAGCGCAAGCGCCAAAACGACTGGAGGTTTAGGGTCACTGAAGGTGGTTAACGTTTCCTCTCACAACTTTACGGTCACATGGCTAGCACCTCAAGGGATGTTCAAGAACTTCACTGTGATCCGAAAAGAGACACTGACAGAGAGCGAACACAAGGAGCAGCTTGAAGTGGAAGCTGCAGCCTGGAATTCAACTGAGGTGCAAAGTGAAAACACAAATTTAACAATCTCTTCTAGTAAAACTGCTGGACTCAAAGATAAAACAGAAACCAAGAGGATCTCTGTGGTGGTGCCTGGCAATGCACGCTCTGTGGAGTTCACTAATCTCAGAGCAGACACACGCTATGCTCTGCAAATTTTTGGAGCTACAGCTGACAGAAGATCCAAGATTCACAGAATAACGGCAATTACTGGTTAGTAATAAAACAACATGGTTATGCATGATTTTCACATTATCCGCTAAAACCATGGTGAACAATTAATATGCTGGTAATCAATTAAAATATCCCCTTGTTTTCTCTTCTCAGGTCCTGAACCACCCACAGAACTTGTTTTCAGCAATGTAACCGAGTATTCTCTTGCTGTTTCCTGGACCAAACCAAAGACTGTTTTTACAGGCTTCAGAGTAACATACATCAACAAGGCAACAGGTCTGTCAAAGTCCTTTAATGGAAACTAATATGGTTGCATTTGTAAAAATGTGGCCATTGGCCAATGTTACAATATGCGTTTCTGTCATCAGGGAAGAGTCGCTTTGTGACGGTGAGCTCCAAGCAGTCACATTTTATTCTGTCCGAATTGTCTGCTGGGTCGTCTTACATTATCGGTGTTGCCACGATTAAAGGCAGGGCTCAGAGTGTTGAACTCACATCTGTTATCACCACAGGTACAGTTTCAGACAAGCTCACATTTATAGGCTGATGCTTTTAATTTTGAATGAAATGTGAGTAAGGAAATAACTTATATCTTGACTTTAGTGCCTGCCCCTCCAACACATCTTCAAGTCAACAATGTAACTGATACCAGAGCTGTGCTGCAGTGGACGCCCAGCCTTGGAAAAGTAGACAGTTTCATTGTTAACTACGAGTGCTCCAAAAGTGAGTGTTACATCATTACTGATGACTGATGACGAAGTGTTATTAACTGTTTGAGTGTCTGTTTTATTCCCTGGTCACAGCTCCCAATGTGACAGTAACAGTGATGCTGTCTGGAAATTCCATTCAGTACCAACTTAAAGGCCTGCAGAGAGGCACACTGTACAAAGTCAAAGTGCTGAGCCAAAAGGACAGCCTCAAGAGCATGGCGATCTCAACTACTTTCACTACTGCAAATGGTGAGTAAAAGAGAAACAATAAGGACAATCAACAGCCAGATATGACCAGTGTGTGAATTCATGAACTTTACCTGCTAAAACTGGAGAGATATGATCTCTCCTACTAACTCCCATTAAGATTCTAGTAGCAACATTTTGGATCAACTGAAGATATTTTAAATAAGTTTTTGGACATCCAGATAATAAAACATTGCTATAGTCCAGTCTAGACGTGAAAAATGAATGAACCAGTTTTTCTGCATCATTTTTAGATAAAATGTTTCTAATTTTAGCGATATTACACAAGCAGAGGAAAGCGGTTCTAGTAACGTTTTCAATGTGGGGGATAAAAGACATGTCCTGATCAAAAATAACACCAAAATTTTTAGCATTAGAGCTGGAGGCCAGATTAATGCTGTCTAAGGAGGACGAAAGACTGAAATTATTTACCCCTAAGGTCCAGGTCCAGGTCCAAAAACTAAAACCTCTGTCTTTTCTGAGTTTAAAAACAAAAAAATTAGGGTCATCCAGGTTTT
The DNA here is from genome assembly GCA_038048925.1 of Garcialebias charrua. Taxonomy (NCBI): domain Eukaryota; kingdom Metazoa; phylum Chordata; class Actinopteri; order Cyprinodontiformes; family Rivulidae; genus Garcialebias; species Garcialebias charrua. Next base: position 2,838 of record JBBPBX010075708.1, on the reverse strand, counting down.
ATGTCTTTAAAACATTCTTGTAGTCTAAGTTAGCCTGGTTAAAACCAGACCCTTGTCCTTCACTTCGCTTTGGACTAGGGTCTGGGACTTCTCTCATAGACAAGGATTTCTCCGGTAGATTTTTGACCGGACCAATCAGAGAACAGAAGGCGGAGTTTTGTTAGTTTAGCCTGGCGAGGTCCAGGCTATTCAGATAAATAGCTCAGAAACCACTCGGTGGATATTTTTTCTGCTACCAGTGTGTAATTATATGGCTCTAATTTACTGACTGTTGGCCTAGATGAAACATTTGAGATAAAATTCGATTTTTTATCATTTATTTTCGTAGCGCACCCGAGGCTGTTTGGAAAATGTCAAACCGAAACAATTTAAATCCAGCAGATTTGACCATTTCGTGAATTGATTTAGGAACTGTTAAGCTCAGGAACACTTCTGATATAACGTCAGCTAAGAAATATATTTTTTCTCAGCAAAGAAATAATAGTTTTTTACCTTGTTTTCATGAAAATTCCTTCGTGGCGGCAGCCATTTTAACTGACGACGTCAGTCGACGTCGTTCAAAACTCCGCCTTCTGTTCTCTGATTGGTCCGGTAATCCGCCTTCTGTTCTCTGATTGGTCCATTCAAAAATCTACCGGAGATATCCTTGTCTATGAGAGAAGTCCCAGACCCTATAGTCCAAAGCGAAGTGAAGGACAAGGGTCTGGTTTTAACCAGGCTAAGTCTAAGTGATTGGATTCATTGGGTTTCATGGATAAATATGACTGTGTATCATCAGCATAACAATGAATATTTATCCCATGTGGTTTAATTACTTTACTGTGTATCTGTTCCTCTCAAACCCAGCTGGTCAAAGCAGATGACCGCTTGTCCTGGGCCTGGTTCTGCTAAAGTTTTCTTCCTCTTGAGGGAGTTTTTCCTTTCCACTATTGCCTTCATGCTTGCTCAAGATGAGAGTCTGTGAAAAAGTTAAACTCAAAGCACTCTACTCCTCGGATAATAAATGTTATTAACTTACTTTTAATGTATATGAATGTTTCTATTCAGTGCCCTGAGATGAATTCTGTTGTGACTTGGTGCTATATAAATAAACTGAATTGAATTTAACTGAATTGTTAAATGTTTGCAATCCACTTGTTTCTCTCAGTGGTTAGAGCCAGTGAGGTTGGTGCTCGCTCCGCAGTGATCACCTGGAGAACTCCAGTCGTTTATCACAGCTACAGGGTGATCTATCAGGTGGCAGGAGAGGAGGCGAAGGTGGGTGATGATGATCCTTCATAGCTAGCACAAGGATATTTCCCAGTTACCTAACTACAAGGCACATATTTTATTTGTTTTAATTTTGTTGTGTTTCTGTGTTAGGAGGTGATTCTGGAACCCACCTTCACGGAGTATAAACTGACAGGCCTGTTACCGTTGTCACGCTACACTGTTCTGGTACAAGGGGGGAAAAACGAACACTACACATCTCTTGTCACCTCACAATTCATCACCGGTACCTTTTTACTTTTCAATCTTCACGGTTTGGAAATATATTTTATTTACATTCTTACAAACTTTTGTGTGTTGGCTTTTTTTTTTTTTTTTCAGGGAAGTTGCGTTTCCCTTTCCCTACTGAGTGTTCCCAGGAGCTGCTGAATGGAGCCCTGGAGTCAGGGGAGGTGGACATCTACCCACAAGGAAGAGAGGGACAAGCAGTGAGAGTCTACTGTGACATGGAGACTGATGGAGGCGGCTGGACGGTAAAACTCCCTGCTACACTTAAAACAAGCCAGTCTATAAAACAAAATAAGACAGTAGCTTGTGTTTTCTAGGTGTTCCAGAGAAGAACAAATGGAAAAACTGACTTCTACAGAACCTGGAGTGACTACAAGGCTGGCTTTGGAAACCTGAGTGAAGAATTTTGGCTTGGTACAGTTAGAAATTATCATCACTTCTGATTAAACTCTGTTTCAACCCGTATCTGTCTAAACTCTAAACTTTCTCTTTTACTGCTGCCAGGCAATGAGCTCCTGCACAACTTGACCAGTATGGGCCCTGTGAGCTTGAGAGTGGACATGCGATCTGGAAATGACACCGTTTATGCACACTACACCAACTTCTTAGTCGCTTCAGAGGAGAGGAACTACATTCTTACAGTGTCTGGATACACAGGAACAGCAGGTGCACTATTTTAAATGAGATAACAGTGTGTGAGCAGATTCTCAGTGACAGACACTATTCTCAAAAAGATTTACCCTCTCGCAAACTGAGGTAAAAAACATGAACAAACCTGAGCTTTTTTAAATAAGAAAACTAGGGGTGTAACGGTACGCTAAAATCACATATCGGTTCGGTTCAGTTTCAAGGAGGGTTCGGTTCGGTTAATTTTCGGTACAAAAAAAGACTAAATAAAGACTTACAAAATGTTTATTTTGAAAATATGCCAAGAATATGTTTGTATAAAAATAAATAAAAGCGACCCATTTGGATGATATTTTAAATAAACGGCATTCTTTACAATAAATAAACTATACTAACAATAATAAAAATCTTAATAAATACAATAACTGTCAGAACCAGAACAATAAGCAGCAAGACTGTTTACAATCTAACTACCGTAATCAAGTTTTAAGTTTTTTGTCCAAAAAGACCAACTTGTCCACATTTCTGCTAAAAGCGCAGATCTAGTTGCAGTGAATATCTCCAGTGGTGGAGAAAATCATCTCACTAACAACAGGTAGCAGCAATGTGGCTGTATTTGTCCTCATTACATGTACCGGTACTCACAACCTCTTCTTGGACCTGCTCCTCAAGGTGGGACAGGTCCCTGGAAAAGTTCAGAGTTCAGTCATCACA
>JBBPBX010075706.1:0-17284 GCA_038048925.1 Garcialebias charrua | reverse complement strand
ACAAAAAAATCCATATATAGGTCGCACCTACGTCAAAATGTGGACCGTGTTTAGCTCTGCTGCAAATGTCTGCCACAGGAGCGCACAGCAAGGCTTTTAAGAAGATTAACACTTAAAAACAGTTATTTGTAGCAAATATGTGTCTGAGCTGAACTTTTCTTTAATAAATGAACGTAATTGTGAAATGAGCTGGATTTAAAAATTTGTTTCGCTACGTCTGATGAAACAAAACGTGCACGCGCAGCACCAGACATGCAGTAGCAGCGAACAGACCTGCATGTATTTTAATTTTAGCAGGATAAACACCTAAAAAATATATATTTGTTAGCTGACATTATTGTAAGAGTGTGTCTCAGTTTAATTTTTGTTAATAAATTATTACAAATCAGCTTATTTTATAAAAAGCCATAAATAGGTCGCACCTGAATATAGGTCGCAGGGCATGCAAAAATGATAAAAAGCCACGACTTATATTCCGGAAAATACGGTATATTTACATGTACATACAGTATATATGTATGTATGTATATATACATGTACATATATATGTATGTATGTATGTATATATACATGTACATATACAGTACTGTATATGTATGTATGTATATATACATGTACATATATATGTATGTATGTATGTATATATACATGTACGGTACATACAGTATATATGTATGTACCGGTATATACATGTACATATATATGTATGTATGTATGTATGTATATACAGTATACATGTACGTACATATATATGTATGTATGTATATATACATGTACATATATGTACAGGTAGTCCCCGACTTACGAGCAAGTTCCGTTCCTACGACTATCTCGTAAGACGAAATCTCGTACGTCGGAACACGAAACACGTGTTCTCGTAAGTCCGGATTTTCGGTCGAAAGTCGGAAAATGTATGCTAGCGCTACTACGAACACTCGTTTTTCATCACAAATGTTCATACTAGTTCATAAACATGCTCAGAAACTTGTTTCCAAACGGTTAGCTAACACACTTTCATCTAAAAACACATAAAAGTGCTGTATTTTTTGTATGTTCTTTACAAATTTTCTGCTCGTTCACCAGCTCGTAAGTGCGGAACCTTGTAAGTAAGAGCGCTCGTAAGTCGGGGAATACCTGTATGTATGTATATATACATGTACATATATATGTATGTATGTATATATACATGTACATATATATGTATGTATGTATATATATACATGTACATATATATGTATGTATGTATATATACATGTACATATATATGTACAAGCCCAAAACCAGAAAAGTTGGCACGTTGTGGAAATCGCAAATAAAAACAGAATACAATGACTTGCAAATCTTTTTCAACCTATATTCAATTGAACACACTGCAAAGACCACATACTTAACGTTCGAACTGGTAAACTTTGTTATTTTTTGCAATTATTAGCTCATTTGGAATTTGATGCCTGCAACATGTTTCAAAAAAGCTGGCACAAGTGACAAAGAAGACAGAGAAATTTGAGGAATGCTCATCAAACACTTATTTGGAATATCCCACAGGTGAACATGCAAATTGGGAACAGGTGGGTGCCATGATTGGGTATAAAAGCAGCTTCCTTGACATGCTCAGTCATCCACATAGAAGGATGGGGCGAGGGTCACCACTCTGTGAACAAATGCGTGGGCAAATTGTCGAACAGTTCAAGAACAACTTTTCTCAACGAGCTATTGCAAGGAATTTAGGAATTTCACCATCTACGGTCCGTAATATCATCAAAAGGTTCAGAGAATCTGGAGAAATCACTACACGTAAGGGGCAAGGCCGAAAACCAACATTGAATGCCCGTGACCTTCGATCCCTCAGGCGGTACTGCATCAAAAACCGACATCAGTGTGTAAAAGATATCACCACATGGGCTCAGGAATACTTCAGAAAACCACTGTCAGTAACTACAGTTCGTCGCTACATCTGTAAGTGCAAGTTAAAGCTCTACTATGCAAAGCAAAAGCCATTCATCAACAAGATCCAGAAACGCCGCCGGCTTTGCTGGGCCCGAGCTCATCTGAGATGGACTGATGCAAAGTGGAAAAGTGTTCTGTGGTCTGATGAGTCCACATTTCAAATTGTCTTTGGAAACTGTGGACGTCGTGTCTTACGGACCAAAGAGGAAAAGAACCATCAGGACTGTTATAGGCGCAAAGTTCAAAAGCCAGCATCTGTGATGGTATGGGGGTGCATTAGTGCCCAAGGCATGGGTAACTTACACATCTGTGAAGGCACCATTAATGCTGAAAGGTACATACAGGTTTTGGAGCAACATATGCTGCCATCCAAGCGACGTCTTTTTCATGGACGCCCCAGCTTATTTCAGCAAGACAATGCCAAGCCACATTCTGCACGTGTTACAACAGCGTGGCTTCGTAGCAAAAGAGTGCGGGTCCTCCCCTGGCCTGCCTGCAGTCCAGACCTGTCCCCCATTGAAAATGTGTGGCGCATTATGAAACGTAAAATACGACAACGGAGACCCCGGACTGTTGAACAACTTAAGCTGTACATCAAGCAAGAATGGGGAAGAATTCCACCTGAAAAGCTTCAAAAATTGGTCTCCTCAGTTCCCAAACGTTTACTGAGTGTTGTTAAAAGGAAAGGCGATGTAACACAGTGGTAAATATGTCCCTGTGCCAACTTTTTTGCAATGTGTTGCTGCCATTGAATTCTAAGTTAATGGTTATTTGCAAAACAAAATAAAGTTTCTCCGTTCGAACATTAAATATATTGTCTTTGCATTCTATTCAGTTGAATATGGGTTGAAAAAGATTTGCAAGTCATTGTATTCTGTTTTTATTTGCGATTTGCACAACGTGCCAACTTTTCTGGTTTTGGGCTTGTATATATATATATATGTACATATATATGTATGTATATATATATGTATATATATGTATGTATATATACATGTACATATATATGTATGTATATATACATGTACATATATATGTATGTATGTATATATACATGTACATATATATGTATGTATGTATATATACATGTACATATATATGTATGTATGTATATATACATGTACATATATATGTATGTATGTATATATACATGTACATATATATGTATGTATGTATATATACATGTACATATATATGTATGTATGTATATATACATGTACATATATATGTATGTATGTATATATACATGTACATATATATGTATGTATGTATATATACATGTACATATATATGTATGTATGTATATATACATGTACATATATATGTATGTATGTATATATACATGTACATATATATGTATGTATGTATATATACATGTACATATATATGTATGTATGTATATATACATGTACATATATATGTATGTATGTATATATACATGTACATATATATGTATGTATGTATGTATATATACATGTACATATATATGTATGTATGTATGTATATATACATGTACATATATATGTATGTATGTATGTATATACATGTACATATATATGTATGTATGTATGTATATATACATGTACATATATATGTATGTATGTATATATACATGTACATATATATGTATGTATGTATATATACATGTACATATATATGTACATGTATGTATATACAGTATACATGTACATATATATGTACATGTATGTATATATACATGTACATATATGTATATGTATGTATGTATATACATACGTACATATGTATGTATGTAGGTATGTATGTATACATACGTACACATGTATAAATGTATATGTATGTGCATATTTATTTTCTCAAATTTGTGTATTCTGCTACTTTCTTATTATTCACATGTATTTTTCCTATACAATTAGAAGATTCTATTGGATATCTCAAATTTTCCCCCTATTTTCCTTCCTTCCTTCCTTCTTTCCTTCCTTCCTACCTACCTTCCTTCTTTCCTTTCTTCCTTCCTTCCTACCTACCTTCCTTCCTTCCTATCTTCCTTCCTACCTTTCTTCCTACCTTCATTCCTATCTACCTACTTAACTTCCATCCTACCTTCCTTCCTTCCTTCTTTCCTTCCTTCCTTCCTTCCTTCTTTCCTTCCTTCCTTCCTTCCTTCTTTCCTTCCTTCCTTCCTTCCTTCCTTCCTTCCTTCCTTCTTTCCTTCCTTCCTTCCTTCCTACCTACTTAGCTTCCTTCTTACCTTCCTTCCTACCTTTCTTCCTACTTATCTACCCACCTTCCTTCTTTCCTTCCTACCTACCAATCCGTCCTTCCTGCCTTCCTTCCTACTAGGGCTGGGCGATATTGACCAAAATTAATATCTCAATATTTTTACAAAAATCGCAATATACGATATAATCTTGATATTTTTTCTTTCCATAAAGTAATAACAAAAATATATTTGAGTCAAAGTTTTGTCCCAGTTGTCACACAGGCACATTTATCAACAGCTGTAACTCTACAAAATAAATGCCTAAAAAATAAACAATTTACATATATTAAATACAGTAAGAATCCTCTTCAGCTGCGGGGCGGCTGTGGTTGAGAGGCTAGAGCGGTCGTCCTCCAATGGGAGAGTTGGGGTTCAATTCCAACAGCAGTCACGTGCTAAAGTGTCCCTGGGCAATACACTGAACCCCTCATTACCTCCGACGTGTGTCCCATCAGTGCATGAATGTGATAAAGCTCTGATTATTCTTTGTACAGATCTAGTAGAGTGTTGTTTGAATGGGTGAATGAGGCACAGATTGTTGTAAAGAGCTTTGAGTGTCTTGATAAGATAGAAAGGAGCTGTATGAGTACAGTCCATTCAGCTGTGCCGCCTAATAACAATAACAATTAATAACAATTTCGGTCCTGTGTATGTCCTGCACTGTACATATTGCAGATCTGACAATAAAGTTGACTTTGACTTTGACTAATAACATTAAAGTCAGCCTGTGTGAAGCTGCAGTAAAGTGAGCCTCCACTTGGAACCTTGAAGCTGCAGGTTCGAAAGAAATAAACCACAGAGCTCATTTAGCCGTTTTGTGTGCCTTTTAGAGGAACACAGAGAGGAAGCGCAACATTAATAAATAAGCAGTTTATCATATCGCTAAAGATACGATCCTTAGCGACTAACAAGACGGCTAAAGCATTAGCTACTTAACTCATTAACTCCTGTTTTTTGTTAATGTTTTTTTTTTTAAATAACCATGTGTCATATCTCCCCCCTCAGATGGAGGAGAACTACCCACCCACGTGGAGCAGAAGAACGGCCAGCTTCATTTCACTAAAGTCACCCGCAGCGACGCTGGCAACTACACCTGCATCGCCTCCAACCGCCTGCAGGGGGAGATCCGAGCCCTGGTGACCCTCACTGTGGCCGGTAAACTCTCAGCTGTCATTCTGGAGACAGGAAGTAGTAATAAACAGGCGGGCCACAGAACTTTTCATCTGAGAGTAGTTTTACATCGTTCTCGTTAGGTTACTTTTATTTTGCACTTGGTGACTTTTGTATTGCAAACTGTCAGCCTATAAAGAAAGTGCTGGACTTGTCTTCCAAACCTGAGCGCTTGTTCCGTTCTTTTTTTTTGTTCATATTTGTGCAGTGTACATTCGCTTCAAGGTGGAGCCGGACAACACGACTGTGTACCAGGGCCACACAGCCGTCCTGCACTGCCAGGCCACCGGCGACCCCGAGCCCCACATCCACTGGATGGTTAAAGACAAGGCGCTGGACACCCGAAAGAAGAGGAGGTAAACAAGACACCCACGTTCGTAGTTTCTACAGGCTCCATGTACGTTCTCTCTGCTTCATTATGGAATGACAGAGCTGCTGTAGTTGATGCAAATTATTCTTAATACCATACCATACCATTTTATTTATAAAGCCCTTTAAACAGGAACAAGTCCACACCAAAGTGCTGGACAAACAAACAAGCAACAGGCACCACAGACAATGAAGTACAACACGAAAAACATAAAAACACTGCAGATCAAAATAAAACGATCAAAACACCAATCAGCGGGTGTTGAATGTCCATTATTTATTAATGTCCATTATTTTCCTGTTTTTAATTTTTCTGTATGTTTTTGGAACCTACTGGTAACTGTGAACGGATACTTTGATATTTTACAGTTTATACATCAGAACATTTAGCTCGCTCAGGAGATGAGTGCTGTGGCTTTTTCCATTCATCCAACCTTTATTGATTTTGTAACAAACTTTTTAAGTATTTAACTTTTTTTTTTTTTTTTACTAAAACTTCCCTGTTCTCTTTTAAATCTACTTCAAACTTCTGCTAGTACTACTACTGCAAATGCTAGTATTGCTGCTGTTAATGCCAGTACTGCTGCTGATGTGAGTACCGGTACTGCTGCTAATACTAGTTGTACTGATGATAATTTTAGGGAAATAACTAAATATTTTCTCAATTTAACTGTTTGCTGCTTTTAGCTAGCCTTTAGTTACTTTTAGCTTTTAGCTGGATTTGTCAAAAGTCGCAAAAGAAAAGCTAAAAGCTGCAAAAAGTTAGGTAGAAGGAAAAAATTTGCAAAATGCTAACAAAAAGCAATGAATGCAGGCCTAAAATCTAAAATTATCTGAAGTCTAGCTAAAAACCTAAGCAAATTAGTACTTAAAAGCCAAATGTAGAAAAATAATAGCTAAAAAGAAAACCAACTAAACACTAGCCTAAAGCACAAATTGGTAAATGCTAGCAAAAAGCAGTAAATGGTTAGCTAAAAGTCAAAAGCAGCAAAATGCTATCAACTAGCAATAAATGGTTAGGTAAAATTATCTAAAATCTAACTAAAAACATCCATCCATCCATCCATCTTCTTCCGCTTATCCGGGGTCGGGTCGCGGGGGTAGCAGCCTAAGTAGGGAGGCCCAGACTTCCCTCTCCCCAGCCACTTGGAGCAGCTCCTCCGGGGGAATCCCAAGGCGTTCCCAGGCCAGCCGAGAAACATAGTCCCTCCAGCGTGTCCTGGGTCTTCCTCTGGGTCTCCTCCCGGTGGGACATGCCCGGAACACCTCACCAGGGAGGCGTCCAGGAGGCATCCTAACCAGATGCCCGAGCCACCTCAACTGGCTCCTCTCGATGTGGAGAAGCAGCGGCTCTACTCCGAGTCCCTCCCGGATGACTGAGCTTCTCACCCTATCTCTAAGGGAGAGTCCAGACACCCTGCGGAGAAAACTCATTTCAGCCGCTTGTATCCGAGATCTTGTTCTTTCGGTCACAACCCAAAGCTCATGACCATAGATGAGGGTGGGAACGTAGATCGATCGGTAAATTGAGAGCTTTGCCTTTTGACTCAGCTCTCTCTTCACCACGACAGACCGGTACAGCGCCCGCTTCACTGCGGACGCTGCACCTATCCGCCTATCGATCTCACGCTCCAGTTTTCCCTCATTCGTGAACAAGATCCCGAGATACTTAAACTCCTCCACTTGGGGCAGGACCTCCTCCCCGACCCGGAGAGGGCATGCTACCCTTTTCCGGCTCAAGACCATGGCCTCGGATTTGGAGGAACTGATCCTCATCCCCATAACTAAAAACAGAAACTAGCAAAATGTTAGCTAAAAATCAAAAGTAACAAAACATTAGCCGAAAGCTAAAAGTAGTTCATGCTAACAAAAAGCTACAAATGGATAGCTAAAAGCTAAAGTCTTAAAATACTACTTAAAAGCCAAAAGTAGTGGAGTGATAGCAAAAAACAGAAATTAACAAAAGGCTAAAGTAGCAAAATATTAGCTAAAAGCAACAAATTTGAATTTAATCAGTCACAGCACCCTGATGCATGCTCATCAGTCACAGCCTTTCTAAAGGCGCTGAATGTTTTACGTGCTTGGAAAAAAAGCAGAGAGTTTGCTTCTGCAACAAATAAAGTCCAGTTGATCCTGTATTGAACGCCTTTTTGATTTTATCATGTCCTGGACGACTGAGAATCTTCACCAGCAGTTTGCAGAAGTAGTTTGATCTCTAAAACCCAAACAGAAAAACATATTTATTTATTTTAGCTTTAGTCGTTTATCTCCTGTCGTCTTGTTTGCCTCCAGCTTCCAGAAGATGCCGAACGGCTCTTTGATCATCACCGATGTCACCACAGACGACACGGGCCGCTACACGTGTGTGGCCGGAAACAGCTGCAGCATCAAAGACCGAGTGGCTCAGCTGTACGTCGTGGGTGAGTCGAGCTCAGGTTTTCTTCATCGGGAACAAAGGCTGCACACATGAAGGAGAGAGAAGGCGTTAATTAAACCTCCACACCTTCTGTCCATCATCCGCGGCGACAGGTTAATAACCGCAGCCGCGATTCTGACGCCGCCGCTGCCACCGGGGCTGATGGGATTGGGCAGGTGCTGGATGTAATAAAGCTTCACGCTCTGAGGCGGATCGTCTGCTGACAGAAGATCAAAATAAGCTCCAGTGTCCCACATTAACCTGTTCACTCCCTGAGCGGGCGCTTCGGTCCGACTCGGAGAAGAAGTCGATTGAATTCAGACGTTTGTTGCAGCTTGTCGGGGTCTGCGTGACAAAACCCAGACTGGTTGATGGCGACACCCCTTTCGTCTGCGATGCTTTTGCACAACCATAATTGAAGCAGCTTTCTCGACATCATAATCGCGACAGATTTACACCACCTTTGAAATAATTTGCACGTTTTATTAAAGGTATTGTGACATGATGTTGGAACTATGCATAAAGTGGCACAACATATATATGTTGTATCATTCAACTTTGTTCGTTTTTACAAGCAAAATGATAAATCAATGAAAATTTGTTTCAAAGGGATTTTAAACTTGGCGCCGTGTTTCGTCACGGGAAATCCGGGTACTTCTGCATGCGACGTCATGTGACGAAGGGACATGTAGCTCAGTCTGCGGCTGCTATTAGAACGCAGTTTCATTGTCTTCAAGATCACAATTGTTTTGTTTTTGTTTGTAAAACTTGAAAAATGTCGGTACGTTGTGTCGCATTTGGGTGTTCCAATATCGCCAGTGAACAAGTGAGCCTTTTCACTTTCCCAAAAAATGAAAAACTTCGTCAAGAATGAACAATGGAGGACAGTCAGGCTCAAATAAATACGGCTGCAGACCAAAAGTAGAACCAGTTGTTTCTTGTTCATCACTCGAACTAACTTCGGCTTCCCAAACTGAAGACAAATCGCTCAAACCTTCACTTAAATTGCTTAATTCCTCGGTTTCTATATTCTCTGCCATTGTTATTTACAATGTGCGTTCAATACATTGCGTCATAAAAATGCGTCGGCGTTTGACCCCTCCTTTCTCCACCCGCACTGCAGAGTTACATCATTAAAACTATTTTATTAAAAAATACTTTTATATATTAATTATTCGAGGCATCTGTGTACAAAAAAAAATCAAAGCTGAGTAGCTCCTCTTTCTAAAGATGTCTATGTTTTAGCATCATGTCACAATACCTTTAAAGTTCATGCAGAAATGTCAACTGGACCATAACTGGCTGCCTGCGCCAATTTTTTTTAGACAAACCGGCGCAGATGCTCCCTGATGACGGAGAGGACCGGGCTCCCTACAAGATGATCCAGACCATCGGCCTGTCGGTGGGGGCGGCTGTGGCTTACATCATCGTGGTGCTGGGGCTCATGTTCTACTGCAAGAAGAGACGCAACGCCAAGAGGCTGCAGAAGGGCCAGGATGGAGAGGAGCCGGAGATGGAGCATCTGAACGGTCTGAATGTTGTGCCTGCGCTGTGATAGGTTTAGGATATCTGCTGCCCTCTTGTGCTAATTCCACGTATGGACATAAATAAAAGCCCACATTGTTTTACAATAGGATTTTAAGCAAACGTGTGTCTCCTAAAATTATGATCTCAAGTAGAAACTGATAAAATCTTTGTCAGAATTAGTTGTAAAAGTAAAAACCAGTGAAGCTCTTTTTGTTGCATTTTGTCGGTTTTCTGTTTCATAGTTGATGCGTGTTCTTTTCAGGAGACGCTGTCCAACAAAACGGCCACACCACAGCCGAGATCCAGGAGGAAGTGGCGCTCACCAACATGGGCACCGTCGCGGCGGCCGAGAAACGCCACAGCAGCGCCAACGACAAGCTGCACTTTCCCCGGGCCAACCTCCAAACCATCACCACTCTGGGTGAGATTTCACAAACTTGCCGTCGGGGGCTGCAGAGACGGAACAGGGGTTTTCCTGACGTGCGCGTCTCGACCGTTTGCTTAGGTAAAGGGGAGTTCGGCGAGGTGCTGCTGTCCAAGGCGAAGGGTATCGAAGAGAGCGACGTGGAGACGGTGGTGCTGGTGAAGAGTCTGCAGTCCAGAGACGAGCAGCTTCAGCTCGACTTCCGCCGCGAAGCTGAGATGTTCGCCAAGCTCAGCCACCCCAACGTGGTCCGGCTGTTGGGCCTCTGCAAGGAGGCGGAGCCACACTACATGATCTTGGAGTACTACGACCTGGTAATCCTACAGGAACATGTGTTCACATTTAAATCTGTTTTTTCCTGATTTAAAGCTCTTTCTTTGACTTTTTTTGAACGGCAGGGAGATCTGAAGCAGTTCCTGAGGATTTCCAAAAGCAAAGATGACAAAGTCAAAACTCAGCCAATCAGCACCAAGACCAAAGTAAGTCCTACATGAGGCACTCCTGGTTTTTACTGGCCTATAACAATTTAAAAGCCTTTAAAGTAAACCTTTCATTATAAAATAGAGTTTATCAATGTCCCTTTGCACTGTCTTCTGTCTCTGTCCCTCCAGGTGTCCATCTGCGCCCAGGTGGCCCGTGGCATGGAGCACCTGTCCAACTACCGCTTTGTCCACAAAGACCTCGCTGCTCGAAACTGTCTGATCAACAATCAGAGGCGCGTCAAAGTGTCTTCACTCAGTCTCAGCAAGGACGTCTACAACAGGTCTGCTCCTAAACCACCTCACTGAACTAGCATTTCTCTGATGGAATGCCTGTCACCCGCCACCTTCATACTGTACCACTTTATTCATAAAGCACTTAAAAACAGCAGCAAGACCAACCAAAGTGCTGTACAACAAAACAAAGCAAAGGACACAGGATAAAATACATCAATCCACAGAGGTAAAGATAATAAACTACCGGTAAATGACTGAAATTATAAAACACAGTGAAGTTAAAATCAACTCACAGTGGATCAAAAACAGGAAATAAGCGTGTGTTTTTAAATTAGACTTAAAAACCGTGAGAGAGGGAGCCTGCCTGACATGCAGGGGTAACTCATCCCACAGTCTTGGACCTGAAACAGAAAAGGTTCTGTTACCTCTGAGCATAAAACGAGTGCCTGGAACCAATAAAAGCATCTGGTCTGTTGACCTCAGAGAGCGCTGTGGGACATATGGCTGCAGCAGATCAGAGATAAGAGGGGGAAGAGCTGTTCAGAGATTTAAAAACATACAGAAGGATTTGATAATGAATTCAAAAGTGACCTAGGAGCCAGTGCAGGGAGGCCAGAAGCTGAGAAATTTGCTGTCTTTTGCCTGTACCAGTTAAAAATCAGGCTGCAGCATTTTGAACCAGTTGTAATCGTGCAGTGGAGGTTCTGACTGATTCCAAAAGAAGAACATTGCAGTAATCAAGCCTGGATGTTGTGAAAGCATGTAATACTGTCTCAAGGTTAGTTTTGGAAAATGTGAGCTTCAGTTTAGACAGTCGCCTCAACTGAACAAAAAACAGGATTTAACAATTGTGTCATGACTGTTTAGTTTCATGGAAGGGTCCATCTTCACTCCCAGATTAGTGACTAGCGGGAGAGGAAGGGTCTATACAGTGGTTCCTGATTGTGACATTAGGTGGAAACAACATGACTTCTGTCTTATTCTCATCGAAACTTAATAAATTTAAAGCCATTAACTCCCTGATGTCAACCAGACAGTCAAGAAGAGGTTGGATAGAGCGTGCAGCAGGGGCTTCAGAGGGAAGTAAATGTGACAGTCATTGACATAAAAATGGAAAGGGATGCCGTGTTTACAACAAATAGCACCTAGTGGCAGCAGGTATAAAGAAAAGAGAAGATGTCCAAGAATGGAGCCCTGCGGTACCCCACGCTGAATATCTGCAGATGCCAGGGTTAACAGAGTTATAGCTGTCCCGGTCAAACCTTGTGAATGACGTTGTGTTAAATCTTGGATCTGTTAGTGCTTTAAACATGTGGTGAGGATGACTCTCAGCTACTACCACGTTAGATGTGATCAAACTTTATTTGTAAAGCACCTTTCATGCAACACAAGGTGCTTTACAGCAGAATAAAACCAAACGAAACATAAAAGAGAAGCAGAGGATCATTTCTAACTGCAAACTTTTGTAAAAAATAATAATAATTTTTGAATACTTTATTTATAATTTTTCAATAATGACATCACAAAAATCACAATAAGACACAATTAGAACAATAAAACATTCTTAAAGTAAAATACACTCACAACAAATATAACACAACAACCAAATAACAAGAGGGGCTGAGAGGGGGTGGGTAAGATGAGGGAAGAATATAATCCATGAGGAAAGAATATAATCCACAAGGATAGAATAAAATATATAGGAATCAGGAATATATCAAAAAGACAGATGTTATCAGATTCGCTCATATATCTTGCAGCTCGATAACATGATGGTCAGTCAATCCACTGTGCTGGTAGATTTTGCATATACTGTACCTCAAAAATGGTTGCCATATTTTATTAAAAGTCCCACCTCTACCTTGCATCCAGTAGGTTATTTTTTCAAGTGTCACACAGCTATTAATCTCACCCAACCACATTTTAATTGGGATGGGGGCATCCGATTTCCATTTTATTGTAATACATTTCTTAGCAATTGCCAAAAGGACCTCTGTAAGTTTCTTACCATAAACTGTCTTTAGATTGGAATTTGTAAAGTTCCCTAATAAACAAATCTCTGGGTCTATCGGAATCATGGTGCCATGGATGTCTGATAATGTTTCACAAACCCCTTTCCAAAAATCCTGCAACTTAGAGCACTGCCAGGTGGCATGGAGGAACATTCCTTCCTCCATGCCACATCTAAAACAAAGATGAGATATACTCAAATTAGATCTACTGTATGTACGGTAATTTTTGTGGGGTGACATATAACTGATGTAAAAAATTTAATTGTACTAGTCTAAATCGAACATTCAGAGTAGTGGTGAGACCCCCCCCCCCCCTGCACAAATCATTCCATAACTGTCTCTCAATAGATATACCCAAATCCTTTTCCCATTTAATTCTGGAAGCATCCACACCAGATATAGTTAAAGTTGACATGAGTGCTGTATACACCCTTGAAATGATTTTACCTAATGGCTGATTGGCATGACACATTTCCTCAACCGGAGACATACACGGTAACTTCCAACTTCCTTTCTGATCAGTTCTTATAAAGTCACGAATTTGGAGATAGCCAAGGAAATCATTATTCATCAATTTAAACGTATCTTTTAACTGTTGAAATGACATGAATACTCCCTTTTCATAACAGTGCTCCAGTTGACAGATACCCTTTTCCAGCCAGGATCTAAAGTTACCAGACTGGAGAATCTTCGGTAGCAATCCATTTCTCCATAATGGGGATTTAGGGGAAAGAGAACCCTTTAGCCTAAACAGTTTGGCTAAAGGGTTTGTAAAAGTTTTAAACTGAAGGAACAAACACAGTTTTGTTTATGATCAAACACTAGATGTATAAAAATGATCAAATGTAAAGGTTCTTATTCATGTTTGGGTCGTGGAGGCAGCGGTCGAGATTCATGACCTCGGACTTACAGAAGCCGACTGTTAGGGATGACTCTCAGCTACTACCATCAGAGTTCAGCTCAGCATCTGAACATTTGACTTTTATGTTTGAGGGTCAGTGGGTTGTGGCAGCCATCTTGAAACTGATTACTTTCTGAAAGATATTTTGCTAACAGATTGACACAGGAAAACTATGCCCTGCCGTCTTTTGGTGCCGAGTGATTTTACTCAGAACTAGAGGTTGAACGAGTACCGGTACATACTTTTTAAACTCGACATTAACATAATAATACTCGAGTAGAGCTCGAGTAGTTGATGATGTCATAGGATCTCAAGATGCAAAAAATAATTAACTAATTAAAACCGCAAAAAAAAAATAATAATAAATTTATTATTTACAAAAAAAGACCAACAAAACATAAAGCATATACTGTATTAGGCTCCTACCATTTATCTTACAGCAAATAAGTCACAGGAAACCCCAAACTATTAGTTATTATTATTAAGCTGCAAAAGTGAAAAAAATGTGCGGCACGTCAAAAACGAAACTAAAAACAGTGAGGCGGTTGACCACCCCGCACCACCGCCTGTGGTGCTGCGCATTAGATTTAGTTTTAGAGATAAATATGTTTATAGTTTTTTATAAGTTTAGAGATTAATATTTTTTGCCTTTTAATTGTGAAACAAGGTCAGAGGAAGCTGGTTCTGGTTCGGTCGATTGGACGCGGTGTTACACCACATTCTGTGACCTGCAACAGTGCATGCAACACCGCCCCTTACGGTCACAATATACGGTGGTCACAGAATATGATGTAACACCGGTTTGCAACACGCTCCAAACAGGAAGTTGATTCATTTTCTGTTCTGTAACTGTGACGTGATGACGTCACTACGAATACTCAATTTGAAATTAAAAAACTCGATAGAGGTCCAAGTAATGGATGTGTCGATTACTCGAGTAGTCTGTTAAAGCCCTACTCAGAACAGAACGATCCCTACAGTCTGACGTTGTTTGTTCTTTTTGTGAAAACAGTGAGTACTTCCACTACCGACAGGCGTGGATTCCTTTGCGCTGGCTCCCGACAGAGTCCGTGTTCGAGGACGACTTCTCCACCAAGTCGGACATGTGGGCTTTCGGAGTGCTGATGTGGGAGGTGTTCAGTCTGGGAGAAATGCCGTATGGCGACCTCAGCGACGACGAGGTGCTGGAAGGTGAGCGGGACCCGCCGGCTGAGTTGAAACCCCTCGGAGGAGTCGCTGCGTCTCTGATCTGTGTCAATCTGATCCTCTCAGGTCTGAAGACGTGGAAACTGAAGCTCCCCGTCCCCGACGGATGCCCCTCCAAGATCTACAAGCTGATGGCGCGCTGCTGGGCGCTCGGCCTCAAGGAGCGGCCATCTTTCACCGACATCGTCCACGCGCTGGCGGAGCTCCCCTCCGACAGCAAAGTCTGAGGCGATCCGGACACGAACGCTGGCGTCTCGCTCGTTTCAGGGAACGGGCGGAGAGGAAACTTTTTTTTGACGCATTTCAGTTCGGAGCGAGCGGGACCTTTAGTGGAGACGAGCTCGCTCCGGCGCCACGGACGAACCCGCATCTTCATTCCACTGTGAGCGTCCCTGTCGCTGGCGGCTCCGCCCACTTTGTGAACCTCACAACCTCAGTGCCTGAAGCCGTTCATCTCACAACCGAGAGGACTGTTCGTCCCCTCCGCTCCTCCTAAAACTCGTTTTCCTCGAAGAAGCAGCAGAACGGGGTTTGCATGAAGGTTTGCCGTCTTGTTACCCGTTAAAATGCGACATGCAGAAGCAAATCCTCTTCAGGAACAAAAACAATCACCTTTTATAGCCAAGGAATTTACTGAACGAGTGACTTTTTACTCTACAGGCTCTATACGTTATTTTTTATACACATTTTGTTCTTGTATTAACTTTAAGGTGCTGTTTTGGCTCTACGGATGGGAAGGAATGCCCGTCATGTTAAAAGACATTTTGAATATTATAAAGCAAAGGGTACATAACGAGTATCTTACCTGTTGCAGATAGCTCTTTGAACAGCCACGAGTTCAAGACAAAAGACGCAGAATGCAGCTACGACCAAAATGGACATAAATTTTAAAATAAAACGAATATTCGACCAAACGTGGAGTTGACGAGAAGACGCTCAGATTCTGACAAACACTGAGCTCACCCGTAACGATAGTTTCTACTTCAGAATCCTTTCAAAATAAATGTCCTAATGTCAAAACTGGCAGAAAGAGGCAGGGAGCGCTTTGAGTTGTTTCTTGGGTGGGCGTTCTGTCAAAATAAAAGCGCAGTTAGGATACAACATGGCATGTTTAAACTTACCCATTTTAACCAGACTGCCCCTCCCTCTGCTGCCATTTGAAAACAAATCCAGTCTCCAAAGTTTTTACTTTTTCTACCTTTGACAAACAGGTTGCAAACTTCCTGAACACGGATAATGTTCATGATTTGCAGTTTTTATTGTTTGTAAAAAATGACTAAACAAGTTAAGTCGTTCAGCTGATTTGCAAAAGTGAAGCCTTAAAACACCAAATCTCTATTTTGGGAAGATAAAAGTTTGTTTCATCCTGGGGGGACTTAACACGTACAGTATCATGTTTTCTCTATAAGGAAAAGTACAATTTTGAATAAATGAGCACAGAAAATAATTAAACAGCATCTTTGTTTGAACTCACTATAGTTTTTGATATATATACAGTATATATGCCTGTCGCGATAAACAAATCAATTGCATGGTAAATGAGAATTTTATCGCTTTATCATTTCTTCATGTCTCTCTTTCTACTGAAGACACTGGATGACAAAAGGCTCAACTCCGATGCTCTTCACTGACCCCTCCCTTTCTCTTTTCTCTTTAAAATACATTTTAACCGTCCAAAATCATGTTTTGGATTGTTAAAAGCAGCTAAGCTTAGAAGCTAAGCTAACAGGCTGACCTCGAGAGATAAAAACTCGGTCTTGTTGAAGCTCCAAAATTCACGGCCCCGTGCCTTCGTATAAAAAGTTGTTTTTCTCTGCAAAAAGAAGTTGAGAACTTAACTGATTTTTTATTTTTTTTAATTAAAAGCTTTGTGTGAAAAATGCTATGCTGAAGAGCTCAAACCACACCGAGCGTCCGCCATTTTGAGAACCGAAGAGAAACGGCCCATGTCACGTCAAGGCGCCTCCCTCCCAATTTTTTTTAGCGAGACGCTGCTCGCTACTTCACTATCCATCTTTTGGTTCAGTCTTATACAGGTAATCCCCGACTTACGAGCGAGTTCCGTTCCTACGACTATCTCGTAAGACGAAAATCTTGTACGTCGGAACACGAAACACGTGTTCTCGTAAGTCCGGATTTTCGGTCGTAAGTCGGAAAATTTATGCTAGCGCTACTACGAACACTCGTTTTTCAACACAAACGTTCATACTAGTTCATAAACATGCTCAGAAACTCGTTTACAAACGGTTAGCTAACACACTTTCATCTAAAAACACATAAAAGTGCTGTATTTTTTGTATGTTATTTACAAATTTACTGTTCGTTAGTGAGCTCGTAAGTCCGGAACCTCGTAA
>JBBPBX010075705.1:0-17284 GCA_038048925.1 Garcialebias charrua | reverse complement strand
CCATAAAAACCATAGTACACTCCTATACACACATAATTGAACATTAAGGTTGATGAAACCACACGTAGCAAGTAATTCTGTTTAGGAACACAAGAACTAAAATGTACCTTGGTATTCGTGTTTAAAGGAAGTTGATCGTGCTTCTGGCTACCTGCGATCTCCTGACTCTGGACGTGTTCACATGACATCTGTAAGAGATCATTTATACTTATATTTAGAGGAAATTCTACATTTTGATGATAGCTGCTGTCACATGTAAACCAATAAACATTACATGATTGTTTGTTTTTGGCCAAAGTATCCATCTCACATAAAGGAAAGATGGATGGACAGAGTATTTACAAAACTCCTCTCATGATAGGTGGACTAAGATGAAATTAAAATTAGCTGAATGAAAGAAAACTATAAATTTAAAAACTGTGACTAATAATATTGAAGTCATACTTAACAATCCCTGCATTATTTATATAATTGATATCTATGTCATATACATACACACAAATATACATATATACATGTATATAAGCATATCATAAATGCATATTCATGTACTGTACAGTGTATATACATATATGCATATAAATGTATATATGCATATCAGATAGACATATACATGTAAATATAACATGTTCTACTAAAATTGTGTGTGTTTGTGTGTGTGACTGTTTTGTGGTTTTTAAGGACAGTGTTTTGTCAGGACAGCAATACGCTATACAGTAATCAGACAATCCGATAACAGCTCATTACTGTCCTGACAAAACACTGTCCTTAGAAACCACAAAACAGTCACACACACAAACACACACAATTTGAGTTGAACATGTTATATTTACATGCCTATTACACGTATATGTAAGTGCCTATTTACATGTATGTGTAAGTGCATATATACATGTATATGTAAGTGCATATATACATGTACTGTATATGCAAATGCATTTAAACATGTAAATGCATATATGTATATATACAAGAATATGCATATATGTACATATGCATAAACATATAGATGTATATATGCATAAACATATACATGTATATATATGCATATACATATAATGTACAGATAGACATATACATGTAAATATAACATGTTCAACTGAAGTTGTGTGTGTTTGTGTGTGTGACTGTTTTGTGGTTTTTAAGGACAGTGTTTTGTCAGGACAGTAATGAGCTGTTATCTGATTGATTGTCTGATTGTTTATAGCGTCTGACTGTCCAAACAAACAACTGTCCATAAAAACCATAGTACACTCCTATACACACCTAATTGAACATTAAGGTTGATGAAACCACACGTAGCAAGTAATTCTGTTTAGGAACACAAGAACTAAAATGTACCTTGGTATTCGTGTTTAAAGGAAGTTGATCGTGCTTCTGGCTACCTGCGATCTCCTGACTCTGGACGTGTTCACATGACATCTGTAAGAGATCATTTATACTTATATTTAGAGGAAATTCTACATTTTGATGATAGCTGCTGTCACATGTAAACCAATAAACATTACATGATTGTTTGTTTTTGGCCAAAGTATCCATCTCACATAAAGGAAAGATGGATGGACAGAGTATTTACAAAACTCCTCTCATGATAGGTGGACTAAGATGAAATTAAAATTAGCTGAATGAAAGAAAACTATAAATTTAAAAACTGTGACTAATAATATTGAAGTCATACTTAACAATCCCTGCATTATTTATATAATTGATATCTATGTCATATACATACACACAAATATACATATATACATGTATATAAGCATATCATAAATGCATATTCATGTACTGTACAGTGTATATACATATATGCATATACATGTATATATATGCATATACTGTACAGATAGACATATACATGTAAATATAACATGTTCTACTAAAATTGTGTGTGTTTGTGTGTGTGACTGTTTTGTGGTTTTAATGGACAGTGGTTTGTTAGGACAGCAATACGCTATAATCAGACAATCAGATAACAGCTCATTACTGTCCTGACAAAACACTGTCCTTAGAAACCACAAAACAGTCACACACACAAACACACACAATTTGAGTTGAACATGTTATATTTACATGCCTATTACATGTATATATAAGTGCATATATACATGTATATGTAAGTGCATATATACATGTATATGTAAGTGCATATATACATGTACTGTATATGCAAATGCATTTAAACATGTAAATGCATATATGTATATATACAAGAATATGCATATATGTACATATGCATAAACATATAGATGTATATATGCATAAACATATACATGTATATATATGCATATACATATAATGTTCAGATAGACATATACATGTAAATATAACATGTTCAACTGAAGTTGTGTGTGTTTGTGTGTGTGACCGTTTTGTGGTTTTTAAGGACAGTGTTTTGTCAGGACAGCAATACGCTATACAGTAATCAGACAATCA
Organism: Garcialebias charrua; assembly: GCA_038048925.1. Taxonomy (NCBI): domain Eukaryota; kingdom Metazoa; phylum Chordata; class Actinopteri; order Cyprinodontiformes; family Rivulidae; genus Garcialebias; species Garcialebias charrua. Next base: position 14,851 of record JBBPBX010075705.1, on the reverse strand, counting down.
GATAACAGCTCATTACTGTCCTGACAAAACACTGTCCTTAGAAACCACAAAACAGTCACACACACAAACACACACAATTTGAGTTGAACATGTTATATTTACATGCCTATTACATGTATATGTAAGTGCATATATACATGTATATGTAAGTGCATATATACATGTATATGTAAGTGCATATATACATGTACTGTATATACAAATGCATTTAAACATGTAAATGCATATATGTATATATACAAAAATATGCATATATGTACATATGCATAAACATATAGATGTATATATGCATAAACATATACATGTATATATATGCATATACATATAATGTACAGATAGACATATACATGTAAATATAACATGTTCAACTGAAGTTGTGTGTGTTTGTGTGTGTGACTGTTTTGTGGTTTTTAAGGACAGTGTTTTGTCAGGACAGCAATACGCTATACAGTAATCAGACAATCAGATAACAGCTCATTACTGTCCTGACAAAACACTGTCCTTAGAAACCACAAAACAGTCACACACACAAACACACACAATTTGAGTTGAACATGTTATATTTACATGCCTATTACACGTATGTGTAAGTGCATATATACATGTATATGTAAGTGCATATATACATGTACTGTATATGCAAATGCATTTAAACATGTAAATGCATATATGTATATATACAAGAATATGCATATATGTACATATGCATAAACATATAGATGTATATATGCATAAACATATACATGTATATATATGCATATACATATAATGTACAGATAGACATATACATGTAAATATAACATGTTCAACTGAAGTTGTGTGTGTTTGTGTGTGTGACTGTTTTGTGGTTTTTAAGGACAGTGTTTTGTCAGGACAGCAATACGCTATACAGTAATCAGACAATCAGATAACAGCTCATTACTGTCCTGACAAAACACTGTCCTTAGAAACCACAAAACAGTCACACACACAAACACACACAATTTGAGTTGAACATGTTATATTTACATGCCTATTACACGTATATGTAAGTGCCTATTTACATGTATGTGTAAGTGCATATATACATGTATATGTAAGTGCATATATACATGTACTGTATATGCAAATGCATTTAAACATGTAAATGCATATATGTATATATACAAGAATATGCATATATGTACATATGCATAAACATATAGATGTATATATGCATAAACATATACATGTATATATATGCATATACATATAATGTACAGATAGACATATACATGTAAATATAACATGTTCAACTGAAGTTGTGTGTGTTTGTGTGTGTGACTGTTTTGTGGTTTTTAAGGACAATGTTTTGTCAGGACAGTAATGAGCTGTTATCTGATTGATTGTCTGATTGTTTATAGCGTCTGACTGTCCAAACAAACAACTGTCCATAAAAACCATAGTACACTCCTATACACACCTAATTGAACATTAAGGTTGATGAAACCACACGTAGCAAGTAATTCTGTTTAGGAACACAAGAACTAAAATGTACCTTGGTATTCGTGTTTAAAGGAAGTTGATCGTGCTTCTGGCTACCTGCGATCTCCTGACTCTGGACGTGTTCACATGACATCTGTAAGAGATCATTTATACTTATATTTAGAGGAAATTCTACATTTTGATGATAGCTGCTGTCACATGTAAACCAATAAACATTACATGATTGTTTGTTTTTGGCCAAAGTATCCATCTCACATAAAGGAAAGATGGATGGACAGAGTATTTACAAAACTCCTCTCATGATAGGTGGACTAAGATGAAATTAAAATTAGCTGAATGAAAGAAAACTATAAATTTAAAAACTGTGACTAATAATATTGAAGTCATACTTAACAATCCCTGCATTATTTATATAATTGATATCTATGTCATATACATACACACAAATATACATATATACATGTATATAAGCATATCATAAATGCATATTCATGTACTGTACAGTGTATATACATATATGCATATACATGTATATATATGCATATACTGTACAGATAGACATATACATGTAAATATAACATGTTCTACTAAAATTGTGTGTGTTTGTGTGTGTGACTGTTTTGTGGTTTTAATGGACAGTGGTTTGTTAGGACAGCAATACGCTATAATCAGACAATCAGATAACAGCTCATTACTGTCCTGACAAAACACTGTCCTTAGAAACCACAAAACAGTCACACACACAAACACACACAATTTGAGTTGAACATGTTATATTTACATGCCTATTACATGTATATATAAGTGCATATATACATGTATATGTAAGTGCATATATACATGTATATGTAAGTGCATATATACATGTACTGTATATGCAAATGCATTTAAACATGTAAATGCATATATGTATATATACAAGAATATGCATATATGTACATATGCATAAACATATAGATGTATATATGCATAAACATATACATGTATATATATGCATATACATATAATGTACAGATAGACATATACATGTAAATATAACATGTTCAACTGAAGTTGTGTGTGTTTGTGTGTGTGACCGTTTTGTGGTTTTTAAGGACAGTGTTTTGTCAGGACAGCAATACGCTATACAGTAATCAGACAATCAGATAACAGCTCATTACTGTCCTGACAAAACACTGTCCTTAGAAACCACAAAACAGTCACACACACAAACACACACAATTTGAGTTGAACATGTTATATTTACATGCCTATTACATGTATATATAAGTGCATATATACATGTATATGTAAGTGCATATATACATGTATATGTAAGTGCATATATACATGTACTGTATATGCAAATGCATTTAAACATGTAAATGCATATATGTATATATACAAGAATATGCATATATGTACATATGCATAAACATATAGATGTATATATGCATAAACATATACATGTATATATATGCATATACATATAATGTACAGATAGACATATACATGTAAATATAACATGTTCAACTGAAGTTGTGTGTGTTTGTGTGTGTGACTGTTTTGTGGTTTTTAAGGACAATGTTTTGTCAGGACAGTAATGAGCTGTTATCTGATTGATTGTCTGATTGTTTATAGCGTCTGACTGTCCAAACAAACAACTGTCCATAAAAACCATAGTACACTCCTATACACACCTAATTGAACATTAAGGTTGATGAAACCACACGTAGCAAGTAATTCTGTTTAGGAACACAAGAACTAAAATGTACCTTGGTATTCGTGTTTAAAGGAAGTTGATCGTGCTTCTGGCTACCTGCGATCTCCTGACTCTGGACGTGTTCACATGACATCTGTAAGAGATCATTTATACTTATATTTAGAGGAAATTCTACATTTTGATGATAGCTGCTGTCACATGTAAACCAATAAACATTACATGATTGTTTGTTTTTGGCCCAAGTATCCATCTCACATAAAGGAAAGATAAATGGACAGAGTATTTACAAAACTCCTCTCATGATAGGTGGACTAAGATGAAATTAAAATTAGCTGAATGAAAGAAAACTATAAATTAAAAAACTGTGACTAATAATATTGAAGTCATACTTAACAATCCCTGCATTATTTATATAATTGATATCTATGTCATATACATACACACAAATATACATATATACATGTATATAAGCATATCATAAATGCATATTCATGTACTGTACAGTGTATATACATATATGCATATAAATGTATATATGCATATCAGATAGACATTTACATGTAAATATAACATGTTCTACTAAAATTGTGTGTGTTTGTGTGTGTGACTGTTTTGTGGTTTTAATGGACAGTGGTTTGTTAGGACAGCAATACGCTATAATCAGACAATCAGATAACAGCTCATTACTGTCCTGACAAAACACTGTCCTTAGAAACCACAAAACAGTCACACACACAAACACACACAATTTGAGTTGAATTTGAATTTGAAACAATTTGAATCAATTTGAATCACTGCAAGTGGACAGGTAACATTAGACCTGCCTTCAAGAAGAACTGGACTAATGACGTATATTCTAGTATAAACGTCACTGAACTGGGAGCACCCACAGCACCACTAACACACTCAAAATGGATTCCACCACAAAGATTCAGCCAGAAGATACACACCACCCATGGCCTTATTGAAAGATTATTGAAAGATTATTGAAAGACTGTTCAGTACAGCAGGACATCTCCCTAAAAAACCAGACTGGACTCAAAAAACTGTGAAAACCAACTTCTTCTGAACTTGAACAATAAATTCTTGTATCAATATTAAAGCTGCAGTATGTAGCTTTTTTTATGAACATATTTCTTCACTCTGTCACTACCTCCTGACAGACTGATGTTAGCCAGGTAATCTCTGAAAAAAAATATATATATATTGTCCCCTTGCTTCTCCAGGTGGTAAATAAGCATTTCTAAAAAGAAAAGGTGACCCACCATTTTCCAGCCAATAAAAACAGAGTTTGTAACCAGCCAATAAAAACAGAGCTTGAATTTGAATCAGCCAATAAAAACAGAGCTTGAATTTGAAATTTAACAGACCACAAGGGGGCAGAGCGGGATCAGAATGCTTTGCCTGTTGAAAATATTTCTAAGTGCTGGAGTTCTACAGAAACTGCATACTGTACCTTTAAAATGTATCAGTTCATGGGATGTTAGGAGACAAGAAATGTCTCGACACTCAGATCCAAGTTTTGAAAATGGTGTCAGGAATTTAAAATATTGTTCACTTTTGATCCATGGTTGACTGGACAATATTTTAACTAGAGTTGATGACAAACTGGAGGTGAAATGATCAGTGTCTGTTCCTTTGTCAGGTCTAATGCCGGGTTTCCACCAGACGCTTTTCGCGCTGCAAAAAATCTCCTACCGCACTGTGTTGGCTGCTTGTCAACAGATGTCTGTTCTCATCGAACATGTCTGCAGACACGCAGTGGGAGCAGCGGCTGGCTCCTTTTCCGTTTGTTTCTTCTACACCGGGCAGATAAAAAATCAGCTGTACATGAGCCTCGTTACTACTTGAGTGGATTTTTTATGAGCCAAACTGCAGCTCCTAAAGTCTTTGTTGAGATTAAAACATTTTTTTATGTTTGGGGTGACCGTACGCTCGAGCGGACAGCGGCAACTGTAAAAATGCCAAGTTTCTTACCGGAGGCTGTTTTCTTCATGGAGGCTCGATGGGTAAGTTTGAAAAGTCCAAAAAAAAGTCCTGTCGTTGTTGCGTGATCACATGGCAGAGTCTATCCCGATTGGTTGCTGCTAAGCTGCGAGCAGCAGAAGCAGGACAAATCGAGCTTCGACAGTCGCTGCTCGGAGGTGACGTGGGAGCGGAAAAAAGCTGCCACTCACTGCCGCGCTGCTTGAACTGCTGTAGATGCGCCGCATCCAACATGCCCGGCCACATAGACTTTCAATGTAAAGTGGCTGCTTCGGTGGCGCGAAAAGCGTTTGGTGGAAACCTGGCATAATGCTCCTTTTTTTCAGACAGATAACTTTAATTTAAACATGTTTACTGCAGTTAAAATGACACATTGGTTCTGCTTTGTGTTAAATAAAAACTTTCAAAGGTAAAATAATTCCTCTCTTATTTTGCTTAATGACATTTAACTCTGCATGTCATCCCTGAAATTCTGACACACAGAATCACAAGTCCAAGTGTGAACTGTGTCACAGAGTAAACACAATAAAAACATGTGTTATCTGCAGCATTGTTCTTTAAAATGGAAAAACACTATTAATGTATTACAGAAAATATGCGTACAGTACACACACTTAATGATACTGTAGACCATTGCATTAGGCAATACATTCAGCAAGTACTTTTACTTTAATACTTTAAGCATTTTTAAAAGCAAGTACTTATTTACTTTTACTTAAGTAAACACAATATAATGGTACATCTACTTTTACTAGAGTACATTTTTGTCTGTTTATTTGTACTTTTACTTATAAACAGTGTTTGAGTACTTTCTCCACCACTGGTCTCCAGCTACAAGTACTTGGGTGTGCACTTGAATTATAGCCTCAGCTGGACCAACAACACAACCAGCCTGATCAACAAAGTTCATCAGAGACTCTACTACCTCAGGCGGCTGAGACGAGCTGGTCTGAGTAGCCCAGTCCTCATCTCCTTCTACAGGTGTGCAGTGGAGAGCATCCTGTGCTACAGCATCAACGTGTGAGCACAGGATGCTCTCCATCGCACACCTGTAGAAGGAGGTGAGGACTGAGCTTCCCAGACCAGCTCTTCTCAGCCGTCTGAGGAAGTAGAGTCTCTGATTACCTTTTTTTGATCAGGGCGGTGGTGTTGTCTGTCTTCACCTCCTTCTACACGTGTGCCGTTGAGAGCATCCTGTGCTCCGGCATCAACGTGTGGCATGGAGGCTGCACAGCTGCAGAAAGAAAAGCTCTGCAGAGAGTGGTGAAGGCTGCACAGAAGATGTTGGAGTCAGTCTCCCCACCATCACAGACATTTACACCTCCAGATGCAGGAAGAGAGCCACCTGTATCATGAAAGACCCCACTCACCCAGCACACAAACTCTTTGCCCCACTCCCCTCAGGAAGGAGGTTGAGGAGCATCAAATGTAGAACCACTAGACTGAGGAACAGCTTCTACCCTGAGGCTGTTAGACTCATGAATAAATAAACAATTAGAAAACAGTAATTACTGCAAAACATCACAACATGCTGATCTGTTTTTTTGTTTCTGTGTTCATTTGTGACCATCTGCTCATACAGACTCATGTCCGTGCTGCTGTTTGTAATTATGTTTTCCTATTATATTAGGGCTTAGTGTATTTCTAGTTGATGTTTTTCTTAGTTATATCCTACATGTTATTGCTGTTTTTCTCTCACATTTTGTTGTTGGATGTAACTGGGACCTTGTGTACATAATCTTGTTTCATCACATGTACCACATGCGGTGCAAATGACAATAAAGATGATTAGACTCTGATTAAAGTTGTACACCTCTTGGACTAGCTGAAAACATGTAAAAATATGTGGCAGGATGTCCCTACGGACATTGAACGCACCACATGAGTGCGGGATGTGATTGGGTCCAAGGCTGGCTTCCGGTATAAAAAGGGCCAGGCTTCAGTGGTTGACTTCACGTCATCCGCCTTCCGGTTCAGACCCTGGCGTCTGCTGGCTGGGTCGCGCCAGCGTAACTGAATGTGCGCTTTAAGGTCGCCGTGATCTACTGTTCCACGACCAAATGTACAAGCCTCCTGCTTCCCTCTACTGTTGAGGTGGAGCTCGTGGTGAGTAAAGCGCTAGTTCGTCTTTCTGTTTTATGTTCAGCTTTTAATTCTAATCTTTGTTTATTAGCTGCTGCTGTTTGTCCTTCACCGTTTTGTTCACCTGCTGTTCGAGCTGTCCACTGGCTGTCGTCTTGCTGTCCTGGCTGCTGATTTGATGCCCACTGTTCTGGTCAGCTTAAGGCTGGCTGCATCACCCGTCCTGTCTGGCTGATCAGGGCCGACTGGGGTTCAGCCCGGACTGGGGTTCAGCCCGGACTAATCGTCTTGGTGCCGGCGTGGATGGTGTCTGCTGCAACGCAACGGTTCTCCCAGGACGAACTCTTTGGACAGCTGTGGCTTGATTAATTGGACATCTCCCAGGCGGTGGTATTAATTCTGCCGTGGTGTACTACTGTCTTTATCGAATTGCACTTTCATTGTTGCCAGGAGTTATTACTGCCTTTTTAACTGTGTATTTTAAATTTAGGATTTTTTATTAAACAAATTGTGCAATTTATTGGTGTTTGTGTGAAGTGTCTCCTGCCTCATCTTCTGCAACGGGTCTAAAGTGCCTAAAGGGTAACTTTTAATAAAGTTTTTAACCAAATTCATTTTTTTAAATAGATTATTTTTTTTAAACTAAAAGTTGCCTAAAGTATTTTTTTACCCATACCCGTTCGGCTACAAATATAAAAAAGTTACAAAACAATTCTAAGTTTTCACCAATTGCACGTCACTTATACAGTATTCTGATACCTACTTGACACTGCAGACTACGTGATGGTGTAACGACACTGCAACGTGATGATGTAATGACGCTGTTCGTCTGTCTGCTCACTGCTTTGAGGTTAAAAAAAGAAAAATATGAGCATATTTTGCACAGAAATGACATTGAAAACATTAAAACCTCTACCACCGCATGTGGTACATGTGATGAAACGAGATTATTTACACCGGGTCCCAGTAACATCCAACAACAAAAAAATGTAAGAGAAGAACAGTAGTAACATCTAAGATATGATCTAAGAAAAACATCAGCTAAAAATACACTAAGCACCAATGTACCGTAATAGAAAAACATCAATACAAGCAGCAGCACGAGCATGAGTCCGTATGAGCAGATGGTCACAAATGAACAGCAACAGGAAAACAGATCAGCATGATGTGATATTTTGCAGTGATTATTCTTATCATGTATTATTCATGAGTCTAACAGCCTCAGGGTAGCAGCTGTTCCTCAAGTGGTTCAACATTTGATGCTCAACCTACTTCCTGAGGGGAACAGGGCAAAGATTGTGTATGCGCTGGATGAGTGTGGTCCTTCATGATGCAGGTGGCCCTCTTCTTGCATCTGGAGGTGTAGATGTCTGTGATGGTGGGGAGACTGACTCCAACAGACCTCTGTGCAGCCTTCACCACTCTCTGCAGAGCTTTTTTTCTGCAGCTGTGCAGCCTCCATGCCACACGTTGATGCTGGAGCACAGGATGCTCTCCACTGCACACCTGTAGAAGGAGGTGAGGACTGAGCTTCCCAGACCAGATCTTCTCAGCCGTCTGAGGAAGTAGAGTCTCTGATGACCCGATCATGGGCGATGGTGTTGTCAGTCCTCACCTCCTTCTACATGTGTGCAATGGAGAGCATCCTGTGCTCCAGCATCAACGTGTGGCATGGAGGCTGCACAGCTGCAGAAAGAAAGGCTCTGCAGAGAGTGGTGAAGGCTGCACAGAAGATGTTGGAGTCAGTCTCCCCACCATCACAGACATCTACACCTCCAGATGCAGGGAGAGGGCCACCTGCATCATGAAAGACCCCACTCACCCAGCACACACAGTCTTTGCCCCGCTCCTCTCAGGACGGAGGTTAAGGAGCATGAAATGTAGAACCATTAGACAGAGGAACAGCTTCTACCCTGAGGCTGTTAGACTCATGAATAAATAAATAATAAGAATAAATACTGCAAAATATCACATCATGTTGATGCTGATCTGTTTTCTTGTTGTTGTGTGTTCATTTGTGACCATCTGCTCATACAGACTCAGGTTCGTGCTGCTGTTTATAATGATGTTTTTCTATTACATTAGTGATTAGTGTATTTCTAGTTGATGTTTTTCTTAGTTATATCCTAGATATTATTACTGTTTTTCTCTTACATTTTGTTGTTGGATGTAACTGGGACCATGTGTACATAATCTCGTTTCATCACATGTACCACATGTGGTGCAAATGACAATATTCTGACTGTGATTCTGATAAAAGTTGCAGGACTAGCTGAAAACATGTAAAAATATGAAAAAGTTACAAAACAATTCTCAGTTTTCACCAAATGCACGTCACTTCTATTTTCATCTTACCTGCATCACTGCAGTTTGACCGTGATGACGTAACGACGCTCTTTGGGGAAGGGTAGGGGCTGTCTGCTCACTCCGCTTTGAGGTGAAAAATGAAACATAAGAGCAAATTTAGCACAAAAATCACGGTGAAAACATTAAAACCTCTCTTTATGTTACAATACAGCGTTCACAGCTTGTCACGCTGCAGTGGTCAAGTTAAATGTTAACGCTTCTTCTTCTTTCGGCTTTTCCCTTTTCAGGGGTCGCCACAGCGAGTCATCCTCCTCCACCTCACTCTGTCCTCTGAATCCTCTGTCCTCACTCCAACTACCTTCATGTCCTCGCTAACTGCATCCATATATCTCCTCTTTGTCTTTTTCCTGCAGCTTCATGTCTAACATCCTTCTACTAATATACCCACTGTCCCTCCTCTGGACATGTCCAAACCATTGTCCCTCCTCTGGACATGTCCAAACCACTGTCCCTCCTCTGGACATGTCCAAACCACTGTCTCTCTGACTGTCCACCTGCTGAGTGTCTCTCTGACTGTCCTCCTGCCGAGTGTCTCTCTGACTGTCCACCTGCTGAATGTCTCTCTGACTGTCCACCTGCTGAGTGTCTCTCTGACTGTCCTCCTGCTGAGTGTCTCTCTGACTGTCCTCCTGCTGAGTATCTCTCTGACTGTTCACCTGCTGAATGTCTCTCTGACTGTCCACCTGCTGAATGTCTCTCTAACTGTCCACCTGCTGAGTGTCTCTCTGACTGTCCACCTACTGAATGTCTCTCTGACTGTCCTCCTGCTGAATGTCTCTCTGACTGTCCACCTGCTGAGTGTCTCTCTGACTGTCCACCTGCTGAATGTCTCTCTGACTGTCCTCCTGCTGAGTGTCTCTCTGACTGTCTACCTGCTGAATGTCTCTCTGACTGTCCACCTGCTGAGTGTCTCTCTGACTGTCCTCCTGCCGAGTGTCTCTCTGACTGTCTACCTGCTGAATGTCTCTCTGACCGTCTACCTGCTGAATGTCTCTCTGACTGTCCACCTGTTGAGTGTCTCTCTGACTGTCTACCTGCTGAGTGTCTCTCTGACTGTCCACCTGCTGAGTGTCTCTCTAACTGTCCACCTGCTGAATGTCTCTCTGACTGTTCACCTGCTGAATGTCTCTCTGACTGTCCTCCTGCTGAGTGTCTCTTTGACTGTCTACCTGCTGAATGTCTCTCTGACTGTCCACCTGCTGAGTGTCTCTCTGACTGTCCTCCTGCTGAGTGTCTCTCTGACTGTCTACCTGCTGAATGTCTCTCTGACTGTCTACCTGCTGAATGTCTCTCTGACTGTCCAGATGGACATAGACATGTAAATATAACATGTTCAACTGAAATTGTGTGTTTGTGTGTGTGACTGTTTTATGGTTTTTAAGGACAGTGTTTTATCAGGACTGTAATGAACTGCCATCTGATTGATTGTCTGATTGTTTATAGCGTATGACTAGCCTGGCCCTCGCCATACCTGCACAGCTCCGCTCAATTCTATTTCCCTTCACTGCTGGGTCTGGGATTTGTCCCATAGACAACGATTCCTCCGGTCGATTTTTGACCGGACCAATCAGAGAACAGAAGGCGGATTGGCAGATTAACAGACCAATCAGAGAACAGAAGGCGGAGTTTTGAACGACGTCGACTGACGTCGTCAGTTAAAATGGCTGCCACCACGAAGGAATTTTCCAGAAAACAAGGTAAAAAACTATTATTTCTTTCCTGAGAAAAACTATATTTCTTAGCTGACGTTTTATCAGAAGTGTTTCTGAGCTTAACAGTTCCTAAATCAATTCACGAAATGGTCAAATCTGCTGGATTTAAATAGTTTCGGTTTCACATTTTCCAAACAGCCTCAGGGTGCGCTACGAAAATAAATGATAAAAAATCGAATTTTATCTCAAATGTTTCATCAAGGCCAACAGTCAGTAAATTAGAGCCATATAATTACACACTGGTAGCAGAAAAAATATCCACCAAGTGGTTTCTGAGCTTTTTATCTGAATAGCCTGGACCTTGCCAGGCTAAGCTAACAAAACTACGCCTTCTGTTCTCTGATTGGTCCGGTCAAAAATAGACCGGAGAAATCGTTTTCAATGGGAGGAATGCCAGACCCTAGTACGAAGCAAAGTGAAGGACAGGGTTTGGTTTTAACCAGGCTAGCGTATGACTGTCCTAACAAACAACTGTCCATAAAAAAACCACAATACACTCCCATACACACACAATTGAACAATAAGGTTGATGAATCCACACGTAGCAAGTATATCTGTTTAGGAACACAAGAACTAAAATGTACCTTGGTACTCGTGTTTAATGGAAGTTGATCGCTCTTCTGGCTACCTGCGATCTCCTGACTCTGGACGTGTTCACGTCATCTGGAACAGATCATTTATACTTATATTTAGAGGAAATTCTACATTTTGATGATAGCTGCTGTCACATGTAAACCAATAAACATTACATGATTGTTTTTGGCCAAAGTATCCATCTCACATAAAGGAAAGATGGATGGACATAGTATTTACAAAACTCCTCTCATGATGGGTGGACTAAGATGAAATTAAAATTAGCTGAATGAAAGAAAACTATAAATTTAAAAACTGTGACTAATAATATTGAAGTCATACATAACAATCCCTGCATTATTTATAAAATTGATATCTATGTCATATACATACACACAAATATACATATATACATGTATATAAGCATATCATATATGCATATTCATATACAGTGTATATACATATATGCATATACATGTATACTGTATATGCATATACATATACTGTACAGATAGACATATACATGTAAATATAACATGTTCAACTGAAATTGTGTGCGTTTGTGTGTGTGACTGTTTTGTGGTTTTTATGGACATTGTCATATGCTATAAACAGACAAGCAGATTACAGTTCATTACTGTCCTGACAAAACACTGTCCTTAGAAACCACAAAACAGTCACACACACAAACACACACACAATTTCAGTTTATCATGTTTTTAAGAAAGCAAGATGTTTGATGGATAGATGGATGATATTTGATGGATGGATACATGGATGGATGGATGGATGTTTGATGGATGGATGGATGGATGCATGCATGGATGGATAAAAGGTGGACATCAGTCAGTAAAGACTCCATCTGTCTGCGTTCAGCAAGGCTGGATGTTTGATGGATGGATGGATGTATGGATGGATGTTTGATAGATGGATGTATGTATGGATGGATAAAGCGTGGACCTCAGTCAGTAAAGAATCCATCTGTCTGGTTTCAAGAAGGCCGGATGTTTGATAGATGGATGGATAGATAGATGGATGGATGTTTGATAGATGAATGATGGATGGATGTTTGATGGATGGATGGATGGATGTTTGATGGATGGATGGATAAAGTGTGGACCTCAGTCAATAAAGAATCCATATGTCTGGGTTCAGGAAGGCAGGATGTTTGATGATGGATGGATGATGTTTGATGGATGGATGCATGGATGGATGGATGTGTGGATGTTTGATGGATGGATGGATGGATGAATGGATGGATAAAGCATGGACCTCAGTCAGTAAAGAATCCATCTGTCTGGGTTCAGCAAGGCAGGATGTTTGATGGATGGATGGATGTTTGATGGATGGATAGATGTTTGATGGATGGATGGATGGATGTTTGATGGATGTTTGAGATGTTTGATGGATAGATGGATGGATGGATGTTTGATGCATGGATGTATGGATGGATGGATGTTTGATGGATGGATGGATGGATGGATAAAGTGTGGACCTCAGTCAGTAAATCCATCTGTCTGGGTTCAGGAAGGTAGGATGTTTGATGGATAGATGTATGGATGTTTGATGGATGGATGATGGATGTATGGATGTTTGATAGATGGATGTTTGATGGATGGATGGATGTTTGATAGATGGATGGATAAAGCGTGGACCTCAGTCAGTAAAGAATCCATATGTCTGGGTTAAGGAAGGCAGGATGTTTGATGGATGATGGATGTTTGATGGATAGATGTTTGATAGATGGATGGATGCATGGATGGTTGGATAAAGCGTGGACCTCAGTCAGTAAAGAATCCATCTGTCTGGGTTCAGCAAGGCAGGATGTTTGATGGATGGATGTTTGATGATGGATAGATGGATGTTTGATGGATGGATGGGTGGATGTATGGATAAAGCGTGGACCTCAGTCAGTAAAGAATCCATCTGTCTGGTTCAGGAAGGCAGGATGTTTGATGGATGGATGGATGTATGGATGTTTTATGGATGGATGGATGCATGGATGGATGGATAAAGCGTGGACCTCAGTCAGTAAAGAATCCATATGTCTGTTTTCAAGAAGGCAGGATGTTTGATGGATGGATGGATGATGTTTGATAGATGGATGCATGGATGGATGGATGGATGGATGGATGGATGGATGGATGCATGGATGGATGGATAAAGCGTGGACCTCAGTCAGTAAAGAATCTATCCGTCTGGGTTCAGCAAGGCTGGATGTTTGATGGATGGATGGATGTTTGATAGATGGATGGATGGATGTATGTATGGATGGATAAAGCATGAACCTCAGTCAGTAAAGAATCCATCTGTCTGGGTTCAGGAAGACAGGATGTTTGATAGATGGATGGATAGATGGATGGATGTTTGATGGATGGATGATGGATGGATGTTTGATGGATGGATGTTTGATGGATGATGTGTGGATGTTTGGATGGATGTTTGATGGATGATGTGTGGATGTTTGATGGATGGATGGATAAAGCGTGGACATCAGTCAGTAAAGAATCCATCTGTCTGGGTTCAGTAAGGCAGGATGTTTGATGGATGGATAGATGGATGTTTGATGGATGGATGGATGGATGGATGTTTGATGGATGGATGGATGGATAAAGCGTGGACCTCAGTCAGTAAAGAATCCATCTGTCTAGGTTCAGGAAGCCAGGATGTTTGATGGATGGATGATGGATGGATGTTTGATGGATGGATGGATGGATGTTTGATGGATGGATGGATGGATGTTTGATAGATGGATGTATGTATGGATGGATAAAGCGTGGACCTCAGTCAGTAAAGAATCCATCTGTCTGGTTTCAAGAAGGCTGGATGTTTGATAGATGGATGGATAGATAGATGGATGGATGTTTGATGGATGAATGATGGATGGATGTTTGATGGATGAATGATGGATGGATGTTTGATGGATGGATGGATGGATGGATGGATGTTTGATGGATGGATGGAT
>JBBPBX010075704.1:0-17284 GCA_038048925.1 Garcialebias charrua | reverse complement strand
AGGAAACGACGGGCTGACGCGTTGGCCAAATCCATGGCTAGGAACGCGGCGCTGAAGGTCGCACGTCGCACTAAAGTGCTCCCTCCTGAACCGGAGCCTGACAACGTGGACCTGGAATGCAGCGGCCGAGTCGGAGAGGACAACATGTCGGACTCCTCAGTTGCCGCCGAGGACTCGACGCCTGAAGTGTCCGACCAAGACGCCGAATATGGTCACAAAGGGGAAACTGTTGATTCCTCCCAGAACCTGGCGCAAATCTTACCAGAACCGGACCTGTCGGTACCTGCCCTGTTCGACCTGTGCCACAGGGCGGCAGATGCCTTGCAGGTCACGTGGCCAGACCCCACGCCTCGCCAACAGGCTACGAGGCTAGCGGGGAGCTACTTCTACGCGAAACAATCGACGACGTCGCAGAAATTACCAATTTTCCCGGACTTCCTCATGGAACTCAAACGCTCCTGGGTGGAACCCGGAGCTTCCATCATGCTGCCATTATCCCGACTCCTTGACGTCGCGGGAATGGAGACAGCAGGCCTCGCCAATGCACCCCCGATAGAGGAGACTCTGGCGGCTCACTTGGCCCCCACAGTCACGGGGACGAAACCTACGCTACCCAGCAGGGCCTGCCGCGCTTCGGAGAAACAACTCGAGAAGTGCTACAAGGCTCAGGGCCTCGCAGCTCG
Source organism: Garcialebias charrua (assembly GCA_038048925.1). NCBI lineage: Eukaryota > Metazoa > Chordata > Actinopteri > Cyprinodontiformes > Rivulidae > Garcialebias > Garcialebias charrua. The sequence continues at coordinate 16,601 of JBBPBX010075704.1, read as the reverse complement.
TGCAATGAATGCATCGACCATGGTGCAAGCATACCTGGCGGAAAAACTCCAACATATCCAGGTAACAAAAGACGAGCAGGACTCGACGGAAGCCATGGAGGAGGCCCGCCGTGCCTCGGACCTCGTGCTCCGCATGATGGGGACAATAGCCATTTCCCAAGGCAAGGCAATGGCGGAAATAGTTGTCGCCCAGCGCCATCTTTGGCTAACTCTGTCGGACCTCCCAGAAAACCAGAGGTCCACTTTCCTCCAGCACCCCATCGAGCCGACGGGACTCTTCGGGGGAGCATTGGAACGCGTCCAGGCCAGGCTGGAACAAAGACGCACACAGGCGGAAGCCCTCCGCGAGGGGTTGCCAAGGAAAAGCTTTGCACCCCCAAAGGAAGACACGCATGGCCCACCACGGAAAAGACCCGCTGGTGGCGGCGAAGCCTTCCAGTACTGCCCAAGGACCTCTCCAGTGACCCAATGTGGAAAACAGACTCGAACCTGATGTAACAGGATGATCTGACAATTTTACAGGTTTGCCCACCCACGTGGTATGGGAACCTAATAATAATAATAATGTATTTTCCTGTCATCTGCGTATGTTTCCCATACACAGACGAAATTCGTCTCTGCATTTAACCCAACCACCTACCAGGTGGTACAGTGAGCAGCCCGAAAGCGCCCGGGGAGCTGGAGAAATAGGTGTGCACTCATAGACACCCCAAGGTGGGTAGTGGCCGGGGCGCGAACCTGCGTCCTTCGGGTTCCAAGTCAAAAGCCCTGCCACTAGACCATCTTGGCTCTTACACCTGACTCCCTGAGTCCAGTCTCCCCTTGTAAAAGACTACGAGGAGTGACTGGCATGTGTGCGCGCACCAAACATGACTCGAACTTTGCATGTGTAAACAAAACAAACATTGTTTCAGACATGTACAAAAATAAAAGCACCAAAGCACAGACTGCCCTGGTTCTTGACTCGAGTCCCATTTTTATAAACAAACCATATGGTCAAACTATGAACCACAGCAAGATACACGAGTTCTGCCAAGGATGGCCAGATCTCGCGATATCTTCTGTTGGGCTGACCAGACTGCTCAGAGGAGTGCAAGAGGGGTCAAAGGTCACCCATCTGGCGCTAAAACGACGAGCAGCAATTCAACATGCCCCCCAAGCTCAGCGCGCATGCGTAGGCCTGGAAGGCGTGTTTACCAAATGAGTGGGTCATGACAACGATACGTCATGGACTCAAGTTGCAGTTCTCAAAGAGACCGCCCCGCTTCACAGGGGTGCTGCAATCTAAAATTAACCCTAAACGTGCACACGTACTAAGGGAGGAAGTCTCAACAATGCTGCAAAAGGGAGTGATTAGCCTGGTCCCAGGACGCAAGCTACGCTCTGGCCACTACAGCAAATACTTCCTGGTGCCCAAAAAGGATCATTCCCTGAGACCAATTCTGGACCTCAGGACCCTTAACAAGAGGATTAAAACATTTAAGTTCAAGATGCTTACACTACGGCAAGTTCTCCAGTCTGTGAGACCTGGAGACTACGCGTGTACAGTGGATTTAAATTTTACGTACGGCTTCGAGGCGATTCTGGTCCACCATCCGACGTCTCAGGGGGGGAAAGCGGTACGCGACCAACACCATTTATGGTGGGGATGGCGTGCTGTTGACCTCAACTCGGGATGTTGTGAGTCGGTGGGCGGAGTACTTCGAAGACCTCCTCAATCCTACTGGCACGTCTTCCACTGAGGAAGCGGAGCCTGGGGACTTTGGGTCGGGCTCTCCAATCTCTGGTGCTGAGGTCGCCGAGGTGGTTAAAAAGCTCCGCGGTGGCAAGGCTCCGGGGTGGATGAGATTCGTCCTGAGTTCCTTAGGGCTCTGGATGTTGTGGGGTTGTGTTGGCTTACGCGACTCTGCAATATCGCGTGGACATCGGGGGCAGTTCCCTTGGATTGGCAGACTGGGGTGGTGGTTCCCCTATTCAAAAAGGGGGACCGTAGGGTGTGTTCCAACTATAGGGGATCACACTCTTAAGCCTCCCTGGTAAGGTCTATTCAGGGGTTCTGGAGAGGAGGGTCCGTCGGATAGTCGAACCTCGGATTCAGGAGGAGCAGTGTGGTTTTCGTCCTGGTCGTGGAACACTAGACCAGCTCTACACCCTCAACAGGGTCCTGGAGGGTGCGTGGGAGTTTGCCCAACCAGTTTACATGTGCTTTGTGGACTTGGAAAAGGCATTCGACCGCGTCCCTCGGGGGCTTCTGTGGGGGGTACTCCGGGAGTATGGGGTACCGGGCCCTTTGATACGGGCTGTTGGGTCCCTGTACGACCGGTGTCAGAGCTTGGTCCGCATCGCTGGCAGTAAGTCAGGCTCGTTCCCTGTGAGAGTTGGACTCCGCCAAGGTTGCCCTTTGTCACCGATTCTGTTCATAACTTTTATGGACAGAATTTCTAGGCGCAGCCAAGGTGTTGAGAGGATCCGTTTTGGTGGCCTTAGAATCGCTTCTCTGTTTTTTGCAGATGATGTGGTCCTATTGGCTTCATCAGTTCGTGATCTACAGCTTTCGCTGGAGCGGTTTGCAGCTGAATGTGATGCGGCCGGGATGAGGATCAGTTCCTCCAAATCCGAGGCCATGGTCTTGAGCCGGAAAAGGGTAGCATGCCCTCTCCGGGTCGGGGAGGAGGTCCTGCCCCAAGTGGAGGAGTTTAAGTATCTCGGGATCTTGTTCACGAATGAGGGAAAACTGGAGCGTGAGATCGATAGGCGGATAGGTGCAGCGTCCGCAGTGAAGCGGGCGCTGTACCGGTCTGTCGTGGTGAAGAGAGAGCTGAGTCAAAAGGCAAAGCTCTCAATTTACCGATCGATCTACGTTCCCACCCTCATCTATGGTCATGAGCTCTGGGTTATGACCGAAAGAACGAGATCTCGGATACAAGCGGCTGAAATGAGTTTTCTCCGCAGGGTGTCTGGACTCTCCCTTAGAGATAGGGTGAGAAGCTCAGTCATCCGGGAGGGACTCGGAGTAGAGCCGCTGCTTCTCCACATCGAGAGGAGCCAGTTGAGGTGGCTCGGGCATCTGGTTAGGATGCCTCCTGGACGCCTCCCTGGTGAGGTGTTCCGGGCATGTCCCACCGGGAGGAGACCCAGAGGAAGACCCAGGACACGCTGGAGGGACTATGTTTCTCGGCTGGCCTGGGAACGCCTTGGGATTCCCCCAGAGGAGCTGCTCCAAGTGGCTGGGGAGAGGGAAGTCTGGGCCTCCCTACTTAGGCTGCTACCCCCGCGACCCGACCCCGGATAAGCGGACGAAAATGGATGGATGGATGGATGGAAATAGGCATCTTTTAAATTTTAAAAGATGCCCATTTCCATATAGGTGTATGGAGGAAACACAGGAAGTTCCTCCGCTTTGCTTTCGAAGGTAACATTTATGAATTCAAAGCTTTACCTTTTGGTTTAAAGACTGCTCCGCGCACATTTACCAAATGTCTGGATACAGCCTTGACCCCTCTTAGGAATCAAGGACTCAGGGTCATGAATTACCTGGATGACCTGCTGATTCTAGCTGAAAGTAGAAAGCAGGCTCAGTCACACTCCTATAGGGTGATTCTTTATCTGGAGTCTCTTGGGTTTGTCATAAACCCACAAAAAAGTGATTTGACTCCATCGCGGGTTACCGTATTTTTGGGAGTACAGATCGACACCGTTCAGTACAGAGCATGGCTCTCGAAGGAACGAGTTTCCTCCATTCGCCGTTGCCTGGAAAATTTTAAACTGGATCCAACGGGTCCCTGTGAAAACCTGCCAACGCCTCTTAGGCCTCTTGGCGGCAGCCATTCCCTGTGTGCCACACGCATTACTGAAAATGCGGCCCATACAAGTATGGCTAAACCAACGAATACAACCCGACTTGCCTAATCAGGCAGAGAAGGTTAGGATAGACCCAGAGTGCCTGGAGGCCCTGGAATCCTGGAGAGACTTGTCCGTTTTCACGGAAGGGGTCTCATTGGGAAGGGTGTCATCTCGTGTGGTCATCACGACGGACGCCTCAAAAACTGGATGGGGGGCGATCTGTAGGAATCACAATGCCCGCGGCCTTTGGAATGAACAGGAAGCAAGATTACATATCAACTTCCTGGAATTGTTGGCCGTATTCCTGTCCCTAAAGTATTTCTTCAATAAAGGTCTGATTGATGGGCAACCCATCCTGGTGAAATCAGATAACAGGACCACAGTGTCCTTCATCAACAGAGAGGGAGGGACAAGGTCCCAGGCACTCCTAGGATTGGCACAGAGGATCCTCACATGGTATGCTCCAATAATCTTGTCACTTAGGGCGACTCATGTCCCTGGTGAACTAAATTATGGGGTGGACGCCCTGTCAAGAGGACCCCTTTTGGCGTCGGAATGGAGCCTGAATCCACGAATTGTGGAGCAGGTCTGGTCACGATTTGGGAAAGCCTCTGTGGACCTGTTTGCCTGCAGAGCTAGCTCACACTGTGACCTCTACTTTTCCTTGAGGGAAGCAGATGCTCCATTGGGTATGGATGCTCTGGCACATGATTGGCCTGCAGGGGTGCTCTACTATGCCTTTCCACCTGTCCCTCTGATCGGGGCAACATTGGAACGGGTACGTCAGGGAGCTCTCTCCTTAATCCTCATAGCCCCAAGGTGGCCACAGAAGACGTGGTTCCCAGAGCTGATTTCAATGCTATCTGGGATACCATGGCAATTACCTTCTCACAGGGACCTACTGACTCAGGCGCATGGGCAGCTTCTACACCCACGTCCAGAGTTGTGGCAACTTTCAGCCTGGCCTCTGAAGGGATCTGGCTGAGAGCCTAAGGCTTTTGTTGCTTTGTCCCAAAACAAAGAACAAAGTACTGTAAAAAGGACTTGTGGGCAGCACGGTGGCACAACTGGTAGAGCTGCTGCCTCTCAGCGAGAAGGTTGCCGGTTCAAATCCCGGTCCGGGGCCTTTCTGGGTGGAGTTTGCATGTTCTCCCCGTGCATGCGTGGGTTTCCTCCGGGTACTCCGGTTTCCTCCCACAGACCAAAAAACATGCTTGTTAGGCTGATTGGTGACTCTAAATTGACCCTAGGTGTGAGTGTGAGAGTGGATGGTTGTTTGGTGTGAGTGAGACAGGTCCCTCTTGTAAATGAGTCCCCGTGACTCAACGAGGCTAGCCTGTATAAATAAAGGTTGAATGAAAAAGGTTACCCTGTGCTTGGCTTGGGATTCTACCTTTACATCGGTCACCCAATTTCTTGTGACATGGTGGGTCCATTTTTTCCTCCTGTTTTCTCAGGATGTCCCATTGAGAAAAAGGGGATGTTAAGCTTTCACACTGATGGAGCACGCTTAAGCTGTCTCTAGTTGGTGTATACATATATATGCCTAGTGGAAACATCATGTTGGTGTTTCTTGCATTTGGCATTCTTTCCTCTTAGCATGTGCCTCCTGCATTCCCTGCAGACGGTAGATGAGGGATGCCTGTCCTTTAGGACGGATGTTCTCACTTGTACTTTGCTGAGCATTTCATGGGCGTGAATGGATTACGTTCCCATAGCAAGTATGTTGCACCGAGAGACCAACTGAAAGGGAACTGAAAGTTATGCACCATAACTCATGTTCCATGAAGGAAGGGAACGAGGTGCAACATAGCTGGCCCTTTCAATGCTGAAAGCTCGGTGAAGTGCAATTTTGGAGAAAGATGGAGGGGCGCAGGCCGCTTAAGTACCCAGAGGGCGTGGCCTCTGGCGCGGCGGTGACGCCCCTGGCGTAAAGGCGTGAGTATATTCCTTCAGGTAATCACGCGGGGACGCAATTCCCATAGCAAGTATGTTGCACCTCGTTCCCTTCCTTCAGGGAACATGAGTTATGGTGCATAACTTTCAGTTTCTCCATGTATCAGTGGTGAGTTAGCTTACAGTTGGGCGTGAGAATGTGAATATAGTACACAGTTTTTTTAATTATTGCCAAACAGTAGAGAGGTTTGGGTCAGAATCTGCTCTGATGAATTTCCAAAAAGCTGGGATGTGTTTGGGATTTCCAGCAGTTTGGAAAGAGAAAAGAGGTACAGCTTGAAGAGCGAGCTGAGGTTTAGTTTGTGGATAAATTCAAGTTGCCAGCAGCTCTGCTCTCTTCGCCTTGCATCAGTTGGTACTGAAGAAGTGTGAGGAAGCTGAACTGTACCATCCCTCCACAACAGTGCACAGATGATGCTGTTGGATAAAGTCAACTTTTTCTAATATTCACTTTTGTGCGCATCCTTCTGTTGAACATGAGTTCGAATGGTGACACTCCTGTAGTGCTGTGTGGTGTTGCACGGTATGTGAACAGGAACTCCTGTACGAACGGTTTCCATGGTTTCCTTGTCTGCTCTGCTGTGAGGATTGTTTCCTTCAGAACACGGTTCCAGCGTTCCACAGCGCCGTTAGCTTGAGGATAGTACAGAGAAACTTTTCTGTGTGTGATGTCTCTCACTGACAGGAATTCTGCAAACTCACAGGATGTAAATTGTGTCCCATTATCACTTATCAGCTCAGTCGGGTTTCCAAACCTGGAGAATAATGTAGACAGGAACGTGGTGATTGCTTTTGTGGTAATGGAAGGAGTGAAAGCGACTTCCGGCCACTTTGTGTAATAGTCAATCAGTGTTATTGCATAACGACAATCCCACGTAGCTGATTCGAACGGTCCCACAATGTCGACTCCCACTTTCTGCCACGGTCCATCCGGCAGAGGAACTGGTTGAAGTGGTGCCACATGTGTTTTAGCACTTTTGTCGTTCATCTGGCATGTCACACATGTGTTGATGCTCTCCTGCACACACGCATCCATGCTCGGCCACCAGTACAAGTCTCTCAGTCTCTGTTTGGTGCGGACGATGCCTTGGTGTGTCTCGTGTGCCAGGCTCACCAACTGCTTTCTTAGGGCCACAGGAACCAACCGTCGCTGAGGTCCTCTGTACACTGTCACGTCCTGAAGTGAAAGTTCATTTCTGACAGCAAAATAAGGTTGAATCAGTGCAGGTAAGGATTTTGCTGTTCTGGGCCATCCTTTTATCATTTGCAGCCTCAGAGCAGTAAGTTCAGGGCATACTTCACATGCCACAGTGAAGTCCTTCACTGAGAGAGCTTTCAGTTCTGTCGTTAGCAAAGCTACCAACTCAGGCTCCTTCACTGGTTCTATGTTTTCTTCAGATGGAAGAGGCAATCTGGAGAGACAGTCAGCAGCATGATTTTGTTGAACAGGCTGTACACCCTCTCTGACTTTAATTTGGAGGATGAACCCTTTAGCAAGACCCAGTTTCTCCTTCATCACTGGTCCAGTTTTAATCTCTGTAACATTTTCAACTGGAGCTGCAGGTGAGGTAATTGTTGGAGAAGAATCATCATCTGAGTGCACAGTGTTGTTTGTAATACACAGTCTCAGTGATTTAAAAAGGTCCATTCCCAGTAAAGCTNTTTGGGCAGCACGGTGGCACAACTGGTAGAGCTGCTGCCTCTCAGCGAGAAGGTTGCCGGTTCAAATCCCGGTCCGGGGCCTTTCTGGGTGGAGTTTGCATGTTCTCCCCGTGCATGCGTGGGTTTCCTCCGGGTACTCCGGTTTCCTCCCACAGACCAAAAAACATGCTTGTTAGGCTGATTGGTGACTCTAAATTGACCCTAGGTGTGAGTGTGAGAGTGGATGGTTGTTTGGTGTGAGTGAGACAGGTCCCTCTTGTAAATGAGTCCCCGTGACTCAACGAGGCTAGCCTGTATAAATAAAGGTTGAATGAAAAAGGTTACCCTGTGCTTGGCTTGGGATTCTACCTTTACATCGGTCACCCAATTTCTTGTGACATGGTGGGTCCATTTTTTCCTCCTGTTTTCTCAGGATGTCCCATTGAGAAAAAGGGGATGTTAAGCTTTCACACTGATGGAGCACGCTTAAGCTGTCTCTAGTTGGTGTATACATATATATGCCTAGTGGAAACATCATGTTGGTGTTTCTTGCATTTGGCATTTTTTCCTCTTAGCATGTGCCTTCTGCATTCCCTGCAGACGGTAGCTGAGGGATGCCTGTCCTTTAGGACGGATGTTCTCACTTGTACTTTGCTGAGCATTTCATGGGCGTGAATGGATTACGTTCCCATAGCAAGTATGTTGCACCGAGAGACCAACTGAAAGGGAACTGAAAGTTATGCACCATAACTCATGTTCCCTGAAGGAAGGGAACGAGGTGCAACATAGCTGGCCCTTTTCAATGCTGAAAGCTCGGTGAAGTGCAATTTTGGAGAAAGATGGAGGGGCGCAGGCCGCTTAAGTACCCAGAGGGCGGGGCCTCTGGCGCGGCGGTGACGCCCCTAGCCGTAAAGGCGTGAGTATATTCCTTCAGGTAATCACGCGGGGGCGCAATTCCCATAGCAAGTATGTTGCACCTCGTTCCCTTCCTTCAGGGAACATGAGTTATGGTGCATAACTTTCAGTTTCTCCATGTATCAGTGGTGAGTTAGCTTACAGTTGGGCGTGAGAATGTGAATATAGTACACAGTTTTTTTAATTATTGCCAAACAGTAGAGAGGTTTGGGTCAGAATCTGCTCTGATGAATTTCCAAAAAGCTGGGATGTGTTTGGGATTTCCAGCAGTTTGGAAAGAGAAAAGAGGTACAGCTTGAAGAGCGAGCTGAGGTTTAGTTTGTGGATAAATTCAAGTTGCCAGCAGCTCTGCTCTCTTCGCCTTGCATCAGTTGGTACTGAAGAAGTGTGAGGAAGCTGAACTGTACCATCCCTCCACAACAGTGCACAGATGATGCTGTTGGATAAAGTCAACTTTTTCTCTAGAGCTTTTTCTTCTGCTAACATGCTCTTTTGTAGGACCTTCATGTAGAGCTGAATTCAGCTGCACTCAGTCTACCAGTCTTTGTTGTTGCCCAACAAGACAACTGATAAAGTTACTTTAGCACTATAACCAGAAACGTAAATAAATGTCTCAAACTGAGGGTTTATCTTTCTTTTGTACTTTTTAACCTCTTAACGGTAATTGTGTGAATGTTTATGAAGCATTCAGGCAGTTGTGATCCATTTTTCTTCCGGAGGTTTTTTGGCGCAATTCTCATCACGCAGTTTTCAAGCTATATCAACAAATCATATATGAAAAAGTTCAGCTCGTTGAGGAGAAGTGGGCTATGACTTTAGGTATTGGTGCAGCTTTAGCTTTTTGAAATATTTAGCCTTTTACATCCTTCAAATCTTTAAATATATTTACAATCTTTTACTGCTCCTTTCACATTTTGTTCTGGTTCATTTCTTTCAGCTTCCTTGTGCAATTTTTTTTAAACAGCTATTTTCAGCTAATTTTAGCTGGAAGGTGGGAGGTGGGGTAGGGGGTTCAGTTGTTTTGTGCTCCTTATAGTATAGATTATTTCTTCTAACTACATTTTTGTGCTCCTTTTAACTTCTTTCTGCTAATTTTAGCTTATTACAATATACTTCGTTCGACTTATTTAGGCAAGTTTAAGCTTTTTCAGTGCTCTTTCAGCTATTATTTAACAGTTCTTAATTTATTTTTTCAGATAATTCCACATTTTTAGCACTCCTTTCAACTTTTTTCAGCCTAATTTAAAGATGCACCCTCTCCTTCATTCTTGTAATTTCAGCTTCTTTCTGCTTTTTAGCTACTTTTCGGCTATTTGTTGCTAATTTCAGCTTTTTTTCAAATAATTTCGACCTTTTGTGCTAATTTCTGCTTCTTGCAGCATAATTGGTCAGACATGTTTTTCTGCTTTCTTCTGCTAATTTAAGCTTGGTCTACTTTTTCTGCTATCTTCTTAGCATTTTTAAACTAATTTCAGATGTTTTCAGATAATTTCCACTTTCTATGCTCATTTCTGCTTCTTTCAGCCCAATTAACTTCTTTCTTCTAATTTCTTCTTGTTATTCTCATTTCAGCTTTTTTATTGCTAGTTTCAGCTTTGTATGCTATTTCAGCTACTTTTTAGCTGTTTTGTGCTAAAATGAACTTTTTCAGCTAATTCCACCTTTTTTAGCTAATTTCAGCTCCTTCCACTTCCTTCTCATAGTTAAAGCTTATTTCTGCCTTTCCAGCTACTGGTATTTTCACCTATTTTTGGCTAATATCAACTTTTTTAGCTAATTTCCCAATTTTGTGCTAATTTCTGCACATTTAAATTTAATTAAGCAAATATGTGTTCTTTCTGTTTTCTTCTGCAAACGTAAGCTTGTTCTTCCATTTTAGCTACATTTCAGCTGTTTTTCAGGAAGTTCTTAAGCAATAAGTATTCACACTCCATTTTCACCGGAAATATGATTTCTCTAGTTGGTTTCGTTTGGTGCTTTGATGGTTGTTCACTTATTGGACAAAATAATGAAGAGTGGAGTACTTAAGCATTGGATTTATCTTGAGTGAAATAGTTAAAGTTCTCGTAGAATACGGGTACTGCACCAGAATTTACATGAACCTTAAATTTATGGTCAAAATTTTCATCTTTTTTTTTCTCCAGGCTGCTGGTTCTCAGTTTGCCTGTCTATCCAAGCAGTTTGTGAAGACAAATTATGAAGTGATCATAATGCAATCACCTGCTCCTCGTTGCTAGTTGTCAGACCCTGCCACTAAAGAGCAGTCGTGGTTTGATTTACAGGAACATGTGGTCCCGGCTGCAGTTTGACCTTGCAGTTGGTGTGCTATTACAGAATCTTTGCCTCTAAAGAAGCTCCCATATGGCGCTAAAGTCGTGTGAAGCTGTCTTTGTTTGTTCAGTTTAGAAATAATTGGATTCATTTATTGTTGGCTTCACATTTAAAGTCCAGCTTCTCTGTGTTTTTATTACGTCTCCACTGTGCCATTAGGCTCTTCTCCCTTTATAAAGCTAATTGATACCCAAGCTTATATTGTTGCAGTGCAAACAGACAGCTGGTGAGAATGTCATGTGTCTTGGACAGAGCAGCCACTTTGTCCATAATGTGGTCAAGTTTGAATTGTTCACTCCTTCTGTGGCTGTCAGAGCCAAACTGAGGCGAGGATACGACCACACAAAAGAAATATTTGTCCTATCTGTCTAAGCAAACTCCCCAATTGAGGACTGAACGTTTCCATCGCATTGCTCTCGCTGTGTGACGTGTGTTACAAATATGGAAAATACATTTTTTTTAACTTAACAGGAGGTGCATGACTGCTGACTAATTTTGAACGGCTTCAGTAGATAAAATATAGTTATGTTTTCCTCATATTAAACTGCATTTATAACTTAAACCTATTGTTCCTTGAAGAAATGCATATTGCCCACTTCTTTTCAAACCAGAGTTTTAAACTAACTCTAATAAAACATAAACTAAGCATCTCATATTGACAAATCATGAAGCTGTTTTAGTTAAACCTTGAAAACATGTGCAATCTCCTGCAACATGTTGGTGCGTAACTGTGGGAGTTCTGCTCTGCAGCCACATCTGAGCACCAATCAGCAGCACGTGAGGATCATCGGCTTCATGAGCAAGAGGAGCATAATAGGCTGCAGAGGATATCCAGTCAGTGCTGGAGCATTAACTGCCAAATGGTAGTTATGCTCTAGCCTTTTACTTGTGAGCTTAACCAAATATTAACCAGCTTTATAGTTCTTCATACTTTCGGTATACAGCAGTTCCTTGTTTATCGCGGGAGATCCATACCTTGATGCCCCGCGATAAGTACTAAAGGCTCTAAAAGAGCACAGCATGTCATGATTTCAGTTCTCTGCCTCCAGCTGCACGGAGGCACCTTCCAGCGCTCTCGGACACGCCCACTTCTCCGCTGTAGCACAGAGATATGACACGCTGCAGGTGGATGCTTTTCCTGCAAGCTGTGGGCTGCACACAGGCACGGCAGGTGCCAAATAATGTAAAATAATTCATTTTCAATAAAATTCCCATGCCTATCATGTGGCTCATCCATCAATCAGCCAACCGTGTGTCAGGTCCAATTTTATTTCTGAAAAACCAGGAAGTAGCAAGTCCTCGAAAAACGAACTGTGAAATAGCGAGGGACTACTGTAATCCCTGATGTCCTCCTGTCCCCTCTGTGGATTTCAAGCTCTGCTGTGCCTCCTCAGCTGCCTTCATGCCTTCCTACCACTTGCCAGCCTCCTGCATGGAACCATTGTTCAGATGTACATCTTCTTCACCCTGAAACCATTGGGTCTACCTTCCCCACAACTTACTCCTACCCCCCACTGAAAGAAAGTGCAGCAGAAACATTATCACCCCTGCTGACAGAATTAAACACTGTAAATCTATTTGGAGTCTTTTCAGTCTTTGTATATGTAGCGTAGTTGATTCTGCGTTGTGTCTTGTGGAAAATAACAGCCAGACGACAGCTGATTTGAAGGCTCTTTTAATGCTCCTGTGTTCAAATAGCAGAAAATAGTCATCAAAAACAGGCTATTTCTGATCACAGTGTTCCACAGCGCCTGTTTAACGATGAACAGTACTATTTTCAGCACATGGATTAGCAATGTTTCATGTAGCATCGATCAGCTAACTATCTACTGTATTAACACAGTTCCATTTGATTTGATTTGATTTGATGTTTATTCATTCATTTTAAAAGAACAATACAAGACAGTTTCATCAGATACAAGAATACAAGTAGGATAAAATGAAGGGAGCAGAAAGAAGATGAAATCTTATTATATCTGCCCCTTATTTCACAGTTTGTTCAACCAATGATAACCTTCAAACTACATCACAAAATGAATAATTCTACTTAATTTTACTAACTGTAATACACAAACTACATCACAAAATGAATAATTCTACTTAATTTATCTAGCTGTAATACACAAACTACATCACAAAATGAATAATTCTACTTAATTTTTCTAACTGTAATACACAAACTACATCATTCTAACTGTAATACACAAACTACATCAGAAAATGAATAATTCAACTTAATTTTTCTAACTGTAATACACAAACTACATCACAAAAATGAATAATTCTATTTAATTTTTCTAACTGTAATACACAAACTACATCACAAAATGAATAATTCTACTTAATTTTTCTAACTGTAATACACAAACTACATCACAAATGAATAACTCTACTTAATTTTTCTAACTGTAATACACAACACACTAAGCTACATCATCAGTCAACATAAGTGTAATACACAAACACACTAAGTTACATCATATATAGTTTTTGAGCAAGTCCTTTTTGACCTTTTTCTTAAATGTATACATTGATTTTGCATTTTTAACATCACTCTCCAGAGCATTCCACAATCGAACTCCCTGAATTGAGGTAGACCGTCCCTTTAAGCTGGTTCTGAATTGTGGTTTGATGAATATCTCTGTCCCTTTGAGATTGTAATAACTTTGTCTTTTTATAAAATTTCTTTGGATATTTAAAGGTAATGTGTTATTATGAGCCCTATACATAACTGATAAAATACTATATTCTACCAATTCCTGGAATTTCAATAAATTTAGCTGAAGAAACAAGGTGTTTGATGGGTGACTGAAATGTTTTCTGGTGATTACTCTTACAGCTCTCTTTTGTAAAATAAAAACAGGCTTTGTAATTGTTTTGCACGCTTTTCCCCAAACCTCAATACAATAGATTAAACGTGGAACAATGATTGTGTTATACAACATATACAGAGCTTTATCAATTAAAAAATCCCTGACTTTATACAGTACTGCAATTGATCTAGCTATTTTTGTTTTAATGGAATTTACATGATGTTTCCATGTCAGTTTGTCATCAATGATGACACCCAGAAACTTCACTTCACTCACTTTACAGATCACAACATCTTCAATTTCAAATGGATCGTCAACAATTCTCTTTTTGTTACTGAATATCATGTAATTAGTTTTATCTAAATTCAAAGATAATTTGTTTAATTTAAACCAAGTTTGTATTTTTATAAATTCTGTTTTCATCATATCCAAAATCTGTTTTATGTCTTTACCCGAACAGAAAAATGTGGTGTCATCGGCAAAAAGAACACATTTAAGAAGTCCTGACACATTTACCAAGTCATTCACATATAAAATAAATAACTTTGGTCCAAGCACAGAGCCCTGAGGAACTCCACAAGTGATATCACGGAGGTCAGATCTAACATCATTTATTTGCACAAACTGTTTCCTATCTTTCAAATAGCTAGATACCCACTGTAATGCTGGTCCTCTAATACCATATTTATTTAGTTTTTCAAGGAGAATGGTGTGGTCAATGGTATCAAATGCTTTTTTTAGATCAACAAAAACACTAACACAGTACTGTTTATGATCGACAGCATTAGTTATTTGTTCCATTAAATCCATGAGAGCCATTGATGTAGAGTTTTTTCCTCTAAACCCATACTGACTGCTACTTAAAATATTTTGTTTATCAATAAATTGATCCAATCTGGTCACAAATAGTTTTTCTAGAATTTTTGAGAACTGTGGTAACAAGGATATTGGCCTATAATTATTGAATACACATTTATCACCATTTTTAAAAAGAGGAATTACCTTTGCTACTTTCATGTTATCTGGAAATATTCCTGTTGAAAAAGATAAATTGCATATATATGTAAACGGTTCAATAACATAACTCATTATTTCTTTTACGAACATCATATCCATGTCCACCCAGTCTTTTGATCTCTTGTCTGAGAGATTTTTTATAGGGATGCACCGATCCACATTTCTCACTTCCGATCCGATCCCGATACTTATTAACTCAGTATCGACCGATACCGATACTTTCCCGATCCGATACTGTTCAGGTATTTGACTCTGTATAATGAAACTTTTGCACCCAAACTATTCATTTTAACATTGTGTGAGATAAACCCAATGAAGACACTCTTAAGCCTTACAATAGGGAACCCCCTTATTGTAAGGCTTAAGAGTGTCTTCATTGGGTTTATCTCACACAATGTTAAAAAGGGCAGTCACAGATTGTGATTGAACACAAGTGCTCTTTGAAGCTGGATCGGAAAAGTATCGGCAGGTTTGATCCGATACCCGATACTTAAATAATGCTGGTATCGGATACCGATACCGATACTGGATCGGATCTGCCCCATCCCTAATTTTTTACCATTTTCATAATTTCCTCTTTGTTAGTTCCATTAAGAAAAATACTGTTTGTGCAGCTTTTAATTGAATGACACACATTATTATCTACTTTTGGTATTTTAGCTGCAAGGCTTGATCCAATATTTACAAAATATTGATTAAATTCATTTACGATATCATTCTCATCATGTATTTCTTTGTCATCTTTCACAAAATATTTTGCAATGTTCGTTTTCGCTTTATGACTTTTTAGAACATCATTTATAACTCGCCATGTTGTTTTAGTGTCACCATTACTCTTGTTTAATAAATCACTATAGTATTCTTTCTTGCATTTTCTTATAATCATTACCAATTTATTTTATATTTTTCTTCAGCTTGTTGTGTTCTCGTTTTTAAGAAACATGAATACAAGTAATTTTTTTACAAGCATTTCTCAACCCTTTAGTCATCCAAGGTTGGTCGACAATATTTCTTTTTCTACGATTTCTTTGCACACAATTCTTTTCATACAGAGCTTCTAAAATATTCATAAATTCATCATATGATCTGTTAACATCATCAATATACACGTCCTTCCAGTTTTGCTTCTGTAAATCATCTTTTAATTGATCCATAGCTTTTTTTGATGTGTTTATTATTTTTTTCTTAATTGTAACTTCTTTTGTAATGTTTTGATCATTTCTGTAGATAGTGAAAACTGGTAAATGATCACTTAAATCAGTTGTTAAGATACCACCTGTCACATCCCCATTTGTTATATTTGTGAAAATGTTGTCAATTATCGTAGCACTATGAGTTGTAATTCTTGTTGGTTTTGATATTAACGGATAAAGATTTAAACTATACATTGAATTTAGAAATGTGCTGATGTTATTTGAATCTGTTTTATTTCCCAGGTCAATATTAAAGTCTCCACACAAGAAAACTTTTTTATTTAAACTCTTTTCCAATAGTTGTATGATTTTATCGGTGAATATTTCTATATTTGATCCTGGTGATCGATATACACAACTTATGGATTATTTTTTGTGCTTATTTCTGCTAGTTTCAGCTTCTTCTGCTATTTTAGCTACTATTAAGCTGTTTTTATGCTAATTTAGGCTTGTTTCAACACATTCCACATTATTTGAACTCATTTCAACTTTTTCCAGCCAAATTCTGCAAAAATGTACTCTCTCTACTAAGTTCTAAGACATTTAAGCTTCTTTCTGCTATTTCAGATAATATTCAGCTGTTTTTGCTATCTTAAGCTTTTTTCAGATAATTTCAACTTTATTTTGCTTATTTCTGCTTAGTTCAGATTTTTTCAGATTTCAGATTGTTTCAGATATTTTAGATTATTCAGATTATGCTGCTTTGTGCTTATTTCTGCTAGTTTCAGCTTCTTCTGCTATTTTAGCTACTATTAAGCTGTTTTATGCTAATTTAGGCTTGTTTCAACAAATTCCACATTTGAACTCATTTCAACTTTTTCCAGCCTAATTCTGCAAAACTGTACTCTCTCTACTAATTTCTAAGACATTTAAGCTTATTTCTGCTATTTCG